>JAOXYD010005494.1:0-15450 GCA_028565735.1 Pinacopodium congolense | reverse complement strand
TTTTTAATCTTTTGAAAGGATAAGTTATATATTTATTAATTAAACTTAGAAATCGTTATACAATACTTTCTAATAAAATAATAGTATATTAATTACTTGTTATTTTTATTAAAATTTAAATTTAAATTGATTTGAATGCATGTTAAAAGGTTGGTCACTAAATTGAAAAATTTTCAGAAGGTTACTCACTAAATTAAAAATTTTTTAAAAGGTTATTTACTATATTAAAAAATTTAAAAGGTAAGGAGAGTGTACATGTGGATAATGACGTGATACTTTTTACCATGTTAATGTGATATGGCAAATCCGTTTGCTACAGACGTTTTTACTTTAATTGAAAAATTTTTAAAAAGTTGATTGCCACATCAGCATTATCTTAATAGAATTAACTTTTTGATTTTAATTGAAAAACTTTTTAAAGATTAATCACTCAATTTAAAATTTTTAAAATTTTGTCACTCAACTTAAAAAATTCTAAAAGGTTTATCACTTATGTAATTATTATTCCTTTATTATTTGTTTGTCATGTAAGTTTTAATTTCAATTCCACTCAATTAAAAAACCGTAAGTTTTATTTTCAATTCCACTTAATTAAAAAATGGACTTTGATATTATTATAATAAAAATAAGAAATTAAATTTTGAATAATTTAGAGTTTGATTGTTATTATTTCTATTTTTAAAGTGTAGAAATTAATGATAGAAACATATTTGTTTTACTTTTATTTATAAACACAATTTATAAATTTATAGGAAACCTTAAATGAGAAAATATTATTTCTTTATATTTTATAAATAAATTTATAAGCATACTTTTTTATATTGAATAATAAAAAATATGTATCAATTAATATATATTTTTAATGTATATAAAAATATTTTTATTTAAGAACTTCAATTTATTTTATATTTAGTTGTCATTACTAAATTATTTTTTATGATACATATTATATGTTTTATTTTTCAAATTTTTATTATAAATTTCAATTAAATAGATCTTTAACAAAAAAAATAGAAATAAAAATTTTAAACTATAATAAATAAATAGAAGCGATATCAAACTACCTCCTTTAATAAATTACTTTGACATAGGTCTAATATTTAATGTCCCAATTATCATTTCAATTTCACAAACCAATTACCCTAATAATGACATCTAGCCCTCTTTAAATAAATTAAAATGGTGCCTGAGAAGAGGATGATGAATCAAAAAAGAAGAAATACGAACCTTCATTTTATTGCAAACTATTATGATTAAGAAATTTTTTGAAAAATTAAATAATCATTAATAAAAATAAATAGTAAACATAGAAAGTTCGAGACCATATCATGTGTTTTCAACATCAATATATCCAAAACTACACCTTCTAAACCGTCTAAGTAACCACATCCACAGACGATTAGGCTAACACAAATAGGACAATCAGCTTCATTCAAGAGTTTTGTCTTTCATCCTTCTCCGGAAATCCAAATGCTTCGGAGCCTTCCTGTAATTGTCCATCAATTGGGCTAGCTAGAAACACAAATTTATGAAGGGAATTTCTCAAGTATCACCGTTAAATATATGTATAGTAAAGTAAAAATATTAAAATAATTATTTTTAAAATAATTATTTAAAATTTTTATTTTAATATTATTTTTAATATAAATATTATGAATATAAATATATATTTTTTAAAAAATAAAATAAATTATACTCTATTTCCTATAGTTTAGACAAATTTTATTTTACTCTCTTCAACTTTAAAAATATTATACACATATTATATAAAATTTAAAATAAATTTCACTGTATTACTTATCAAATTACTTATCATATCAATTACACCGTTATTTCAACCCTTATTAAAAATTACTTTTTTAATGATAAGGAATAAAGTAAAAATTACATTAAATTATAGAAGAATTTAGTGTAATTTATAAAATAAAAAGAAATATATAAAAAAAATTAAAACTACAAACAGTCGCGATGTAATTGGCTTTTTAAATTAATCTTTTCGCCTAATCCTCACTAATTAATTGCATTTGTACAAGGCAAATGGAGCACCAACAGCCTCCAAGCCGTTGGACAACACCAATGACTACAATCATTCAGGTGCCTCCAGTCCATCGTTCTAGTGATCCTACAAAGGTAAATACTACCCCTGTACCTGTAGTTAAGAATTAGTAGGACATTATATACTCAATTTTTCAACAAAAAAAAAAGCACTCATTTTACTAATAAAATATAATTTAGTAATAAGAATTGACAAAATTTCACTGTGTTACTGTATATAATATCTACAGGCCATTTTCAGTTGTTAGTTTCAATGTACTCCTCCATTGTTATTTCCATAATAATAATACTAAGAATTCTCCATTGTTAATGTTTAGGCTTCAAGCTGAGCTTGAGAATGGCAACCTCTCTGAGGTCACGGAGAATTGAAGATGGTCTCTGGCGAAGCTACTGCTATGGAAGGACGTCTGGCCAAAGGACGTCCAAGAGAAAAGAACGAAAAAAGTAAACAAGTTTTTAGAGAGGTCAAGGAAGGTGGGCGATAAACGAATGAAAACAAACGTGGCTCTCAACATCTTGGGCCTCCCGCTTCTTCAACCTCTCTGTTCAAAATCTCCAAAATAGTATTTAAAATTATTATTTAATATTGAAATTGATTAGTCCTCATGAATGCGTCATTGTATGAGACAAAAGGGAATACGGTCATACACAATATATGGTCATCTTCAACATGCTATAGTTTTTGTTTGCTGTGTTCCCATTTTAATATGATCGAACGTAAATGATTCACTAAGTTTTAAAAAAATATTAATGAAATATTTTTCTTGAAAAAGCTAATGTTAATGAAATATTGATATCCACAAGAAGTAGTCAAAAATAAAAAGTGAATCCAATCCACAAAAAGTGGTATTCAATAAATGGATAAGAATACACAATAGTTATTCAGTTATTGAAGGATACAATTAAATTATCCTAATTTAACGTAAATGGCACTCTAGAAGTTATAGAAAACTTTTAAAAATCTCTTCATAATTTAAAGGTTTTTACGTGTAATAATCTACAAGCAAAATTTTTAAATGTAATTATTATTCGCTTTAAATACAATTTTTAATTAATTTAGAATTTCAAAGTAGAAATTAAGTAGAATATAAATATAAATATTTATTATTTTATAAATATTTTAATGTTATGGAATTAAAAATGAAAATTTCAAAATGTAAGAAATTTATGGTAAAAAAGTTTTTGAAATCTGATGTAATAATTGAGCAGTGATATTTAAGACATTATATTACATATATAATTATGCTGAAATTTTTTATGACAAGTACAATCCCGGTCTTCAATTCATGATACTAGGCAAGTTGTTGTCCTTCCTCTTCTTCAGTTCTTTGCTTTTAACAGTGAAATCTGCAATTATTATCATTTAGAAAGAAATTAAGAGTATGTTTAATATTATTTTCTATTGTAATTTCTAGTTTTTATTTTTTAAAATATAAAAATAAAAAGTATAGAAAATAAAAAACAAATTAATATAATATAGAAATTAAAAATAATACAAACAAAAAAAATATTAAAATAAAAACGTAAAAATGACCCAAACATCTCCTAAAAAATTTCGTACAAGTTGTGAATAATATAATAATAATAGTATATAATATTATATTATAATTATTAATACATTATATATATATATATGAAACCGGTTAAAGCCGGTAATGAGTTGCCGGCTTTAATCTCATTTATTTAGGTGGACGATGGGAATCGTCGAGTGTACATAACAATCCACAAGTCAACTGTCAAGTATTCCGAGTAAATCAGTGACCGGTTCGATCCAACTTGAATTCTTAACAGCGCGTGTCCACTTCTATTCTGTCATCCTTTATCAAAATAAAAAGCAACTCTCCAACTGCAACTTGAGCATGTGACCTTTAGGTTAGTAAACACGACGGATAAGCTACACTAGTTCGGCCACCCTTAAGATCATGCTTATCTTTTTATTATATAGGATGGAGGATTTTTTTTTTTTTTATATAGGATAGAGGAACCTTTATTAAATCTCAAAAGTAAGAGACCCGTGCCTAATTTAGATATTTCTTTATAACACTTAATTTGCAAATAATAGTAAGTTTTCAATTACTTACAACTGTTAGAAAAGCTTAAACTAGTAGTGATTGCTAAACAAGACTTAATTCATCCTTATTAGCCGAAATTTCAGGTTTTGAATATACAAACAAAATGTAGTAATTAAGAAGTTTAGTATTGTTATTAGTTGTGATTTTTATGTTTTTATATTAATTTTTGTGTGTTATTTTTAATTTTTATACTGATTTTTTTATTTTTGTATTATATTAACGTGTTATTTTTTATATTTTCTGTTATTTTTTTAATTTTTATATTTAAAAAAACTAAAAATCAAAATACAACATTAAAACCATACAAAAACATGATCTAAATTTAGCGTAAAGTAACAAAAAGCAATAGGGCTATTAATAAATTTGTTAGTTTACATGTCATCACCCATCATCAATAGAGTTGGTAACTTCCCAACATTTGATAAGATGTGGAAAAGAGATTGTTAAAGATGAAATGGCTCATACTGATGAACAGGTCACTGTTACACGAATGGCCAAGATTATTCTATGTAGAAGCTAATAATATTCTTTGGCAGTGGGAAGATCTCGACATTTAACGACGTCTTTCTTAGTAATTGCTCAATGATTGACTTCAAATAGATAATTGGTAATGTTAAAAAAATCTATGTTTTTATGATAATAATGGAAAAAAAAAACTCGTGTTTATTCCAATATATATATATATAAAAGCTCGTGTTTACTACATTCCCAATTGGGATATTATCCAAAACATATAACACACATATCAAAAATTAAATTAAATAATTTTCATTAATTGAATCCAAAAGTTTATTATGGAATAATGATAAATATATTTTGGTCCTCTAATTTAATATGGCTTCCTATTTTGCATCCTTTAATAATTAATCATTCTATTTTGATTTTTTAACATTTCTAATCACTATATTGGGGTACTTTTATCAAGGGCCTGTTTGGTATAGATGTAGTTTTATATTTTAATTTTTTGTTTTGTTAAATACAGAAATAGAAAAAGACAAAACACTAATACAACACAGAAATCAAGAATAA
This sequence comes from Pinacopodium congolense, assembly GCA_028565735.1. Lineage (NCBI taxonomy): Eukaryota > Viridiplantae > Streptophyta > Magnoliopsida > Malpighiales > Erythroxylaceae > Pinacopodium > Pinacopodium congolense. Next base: position 10,294 of record JAOXYD010005494.1, on the reverse strand, counting down.
TACATAAAATCACTACAAATATATAAAAACTACAACTAAAAACTACAACTAACAATAATATCAAACGAGCCCTAAGTTTTTCTCGTAGAAGTCCTACATAGATTAAAGTTTCATTAAATTAGACACGTCAACCCTTAAGTGGTTCAATGTGTGATAGCTTGGTTTATAGGGTTTAGAAAACCCACACTATAATGATTTTAGGGTATAAATTTAGAGTTTGATGAAACCTTATATCCAAATTTGAGATTTCATCAAATTCATAACCTAACTTAACAAAAATTTAAGAACTTGTTTGGTTCAGCTTCTAATTTTAATTTTTAGTTATTGTTTTTAGTTTCTATTTTTATTTATTCTTTTTGGTTTTTATTGTCTATTTTTTGTTTATGTTTTCCATTTCAAAATTTAGCATTTATTTTTATGTGCTGTTTTATTATGTATATTATTTTTAATTTAAACTATGTTAACAATAAAAATTAAGTTATTGTGTATATTATTTTTATTTTAAACTATGTTAATAATAAAAATTAATTTATTCTTCCTTCTCTTCCTCCTTTTCTTCTTTTATCTCATTGTCTTTTCCTTTCTCTTGACTATCCTTTTACACACTCGACTCCTCTAACTATTTGTCACTTCGAAGTGTAATAACCTTGAGTTGTTCCCTTGGGTTGGCCTCTGTATTGCTAGGTAGGCTACCTGCACTTTTAGAAGATAGAGCATTAATGAGTTAACCTACCTGTACCTCTAGGTTGTGGATGGAAGAAGCATGGTTCTTGACAATCTGATCGAACTTTACTTCCATCCTCTTTTGACTTTTCTCTTGGCTCGAAAACATCCTCTTTTGGTTCTCTTCTTGCTTTGCCAATTTGGACTCCAAGACATCCATTAACTTGTTCATTTTGCTCTCTAAAGATCCCAGTTGATCCTGCTGAAAATCGGGAGGCAATTGTGATCTTGCGGGACCACATGCATTATTAGTACTCCAAGAGAAATTAAGATGGTTTTTCCACCTAGGATTGTAAGTGTTAGAGTATGGATTATTACCTCTTTATTGCTGACTCATAAAATTGACCTATTCAGTACTACCAACTCCTAACAAGAAGTATCCTACAGTATCGTGGTTGTCTTGTCCGCAAAGGTCACAATTAAGTTGTATGGCCTTCACTGTAGATGAAGATGCCTCTTGCATGTTACTTAATTGCTTGGTGAGTGCAGTAATCTGTGCTTGCAAGGCTGTCACCGAGTCAATTGGTATCATTCCTTTCTGCTCTTTTGACCCTGGCCTACTCCGCTTATTTGCCCACATGCAACTGTTGCTTGCCAACTCCTCCAAAATATCATGAGCAACATCAATAGTTTTTCTCATCAATAATCCCCCAGCAGCTGCATCTATGATCCCTCTTGTAGTCGAATTCACACCATTATAAAATGTTTGTAATAAGAACTCCTTCGGAAGTTTATGGTGCGGGCAGCTTCTTTGCAACTCTTTAAATCGCTCCCAAGCCTCATATAATGATTCCTCATCACTCTGTTGAAAATTTGTGATCTACTTGATGATCATAGTCGTCTTAGTCAAAGGAAAGTATTTGTTAGGAATGCTTGGGTTTGTTGCTCCCAAGTGATGATTTGACCAGATTTAAGTGAGTTGTACCATGCCTTTGATCGATCTCTCAGAGTGAATGGAAACAATCTGAACCTTACAGCATCGTCAGACATCCCATTGAATCTGAATGTATCACAAACTTTCAAAAAGTTAGCTAGGTGGACATTAGGATATTCATGTGACAACCCATAAAACTGAACATTGCTCTGAAGTATATTGAGGAATGCAGGCTTGATCTCAAAGTTATTGGCTTGAACAGCAGGCCTTATAACTCCTTGAGAACTGAACCATGCCCTCATGAAATCCATCAAAATTCTCTCAACTCCTCCTTACTCTGCTTCTTCCGCTATATTTCTTTGTTAATTCTCCTGGTGCTTCGCTCTCCTCAACTCTCGTTCGTGCCTTGTTATATCTGACAACTCTTCGTCACTTAATTCAGTAGACCTTCGCGTTCTCCTTATATTCATGCACCTGCAAATACACAAGGAAAAGTATCAAAAACACTCAAATCAAAGTCAACCAAACTAAACAAGATGCTAAACAAAACAATCCCCGGCAACGGCGCCAAAAACTTGATGAGTGATTAATTGTAAAACCAAACTACCAGTTTTACCTTCAAAACTGTAAGTATACGAGTCGTACTTGTAGTAAAGAACGAATATCGATCCCACGAGGATTGAATCTAGACACCTTATCAATTTGATTTACACTTTATTCAAGAAATCGATTTAATCAAATAATAAAAAAATAATTAAATAAGACGCAAACAAATTTGGGAGTAAGAGCGAGCAACACAACCAATCGCAAACACAATAAATGAAAATTCAGAGAAAAATCAAGATTTAAGAATGTGATTTATTATTATCCTTATTTGTTTCCCTTTAGTTAATTGATCTAATTTATATTTGTCCCAAGATTTCCTAATATTTTAGGTACTTTCTCTCAAGGCGCAACTAAATGTCACTAGCTAAATAAATTTAGGATTAATTTTGGGATCTCTTGACATGCAAATCCTTTCCTAAACATTTAATTATATATAAAGTTATCATATAGGCAGTCTATCAATTTATTGAAATCTCTTCCTAATAAATTAATATCTTGTTGTCTATAAGTCTATTAAATGCTAACTCTCATTGTACATCTAGCACAAATTACCCAACTCACTCTCTCGATTTGTTGTAGGGTTTACATACAATAAACAATACAAATATTTATAAAAATTAAATCAATAGCCAAAGGGTCCCAAATAATTCAAAAAAAATCCTAAAAATATTTTAGCCACACATAATAATAAAAATAAATTCCATAAAGTCTATATTCTTGAAAATACAAAACATAATAAACTAAAAACAAATATGAAAATAAAATAAAGACTTTAATAAACTCTTGAAGTTAGGGTGTGTGTGTGTACAAAGCTTGAAATGACTCTCTTTTTGCTTCACCTGAATCCTCTTTGTTGGTGCTACTCTTAGTTCTGCCGCCTCCTGCTTTCTTTCGTTAGTGTGCGCTTCCTCCTTTCTAATTAATTGCTGTCTCCTAGTTTGTCCGAATTGCTCTCTCCTTTTGTCTTTGCTGTTCACCTCCCTCTGTGCTCTCTTTTTTCTGTCCGTTGTTCTCCTTGTTTTTGTTTCTGCTTAGGGTTTTTTGTTGCTGTTGCATGGGAGTGGGCTGCATGGAGTGGAACTTGGCAAGAAGGCTTGGTGCGTCTTGGGCTTGGCCAGGAGAGGAAGGGGTCTGGCCTGGAGAGGAGGTTGGACCGGAGCTACTATTAGATCTTGGAGGCAGCAGGGGTTTTATCCTTGAAGAGGAGGGTTTGGCGAGGAGCGGCCTGGGCACGGGCCAGGCGAGTGGAGCAGATAGTTAGTTGGGCAGGTAGATTGATCTCCGTGGGAGGCGGGCCAGGTGGGTTGCTAGTGGGAGCAGGCTTGACTTGGGCGCAGGACGAGCTGGACTGGAGCGTCTGGAACACTAGGCTGGAGGAAGCTGGTAGGCGGGCTGTTGGCTGGGGCTAGGCTGCAGGACGCGCAGGATGATGGAAGAGAGAAAGAAGAAGAGTAAATGACTTATTTTAGAACAATTTAAGCCTTTTAGAAGGTGTTAAAAGTGAATGAGAGGGTGAGTCATTTAATTTTCCATGTTTATGAATGGATGGTTGGTTTGGTTTTATCTTATTCTCTTTTTGTCCCATTTAACCACGCTTATCTCTTCTCCCATTGGCTCTTCTTACTCTAATTAATGTTCCACAAATAACCTATTTAATTCCAATTAATCACACTTAATTTAAACCTAAATTTGTCCCTCTCTCTCTCTCATGGTGCCACGTGTCACTCACTAATTGGTCTAAAAAATTTATTTTTTCCACATATCAATTTCTCTTACAATTTAACATATTTCCCACTTTAAATGTACATATCACTTCATAATTCACCAAATTGTGAAATAAATCCCCAAATCTCTAATTATAGCCATGAAACCAAAACTCAATAACCATAATACAGTATCATATCAAAACTTATTTATTAAAATTCAAAATTAATTCAAACCCGAGATATGTTTGATGAATGCATGCTTTTCCTAATGTCAAAATATCATGATTCACATATGCACATTTAATGCTAAAAATGAGAAATGTCTCATCTCATGTAAGTAGATGCATAGGCTATTCCCTCACTATAAGAACGGATATTACATCAAGATTGCTAAAACGTGGAGTAGATGTTTCAATATCTATGGTCATAGAAAAAGAAACTTCGTTTTTATACCACTTTTTCTCCAACTTCTTGAATTTTAGCAAGAGTTTTGAATAAACACTGAAGAAATTGTAAAGAAATTGTAAGTAACAATATTCATGTCTAATGTCCATAACTCATATGCCATATAGTCATATAAAATACTACAATGATCATATAATAGATAATAACACTCAAAACTATAAATCATATAATGTCTTTTACAAATGTTCAATTTCAAAGCTTATGAACCATTCAAAATCCTCAATCATCTAACTCAATGTTTAAGAATAACATGCTAAATTCATTAATTGAGCATAATGGGAAATATTTTAAGGTATTAATAAATCATAATCATCATGTTAGCTATTTTCTTGATCACCTATAACAATAACAATCTCAAATAGAAGAAATATATGTTAAACATAAGCCATTCAAGCATAATATATATCAATCATCATTTCCATAAACACTCAAAATCACAATTAACACTAAAATTTAGTTCAATAAAACCTCCTATAGAGTGTTTAACATCAACAAGTATTTTTATAGGTTCAATAAGTATAAAAAATTCATAATCAACTAAAATTTTTCATTAAACCACAATTTTTCAAGAACAAGGCATCAAATTCATATAATACAATACAACCATATTGTTAGCCCTATGGCACCAAAAGGATGGTGAATTGGGTGTTTAAAAATTTCTTGTGGAATTACAACACTTTAAACACCTTAAGCTAATTTTAATACAATGCAATCTCTAACCAAAATTTAACTCAAATGGAATGCCAAACTTTATGTCAATATTAAGCAAACACAAATTCACAAATATAAAAGAGTTAGGGAAGAGAAGAACACCAAGATTTGTAGACTACGTCCTCTCTCCAACTACTTGTTGGAAATTCACTAATAACAATCTTGGTTAAAGGCCAAGAGGAACCTTTTACAACAATCTTGATTCAAGGCCAAGAGGATCCTTTACCAATCTTGATTCAAAGTTAAGAGGAACCTTTACACAATCTTGATTCAAGGCCAAGAGGATTCTTTACCAATCTTAATTCAAGGCCAAGAGGAACCTATCCAACAATCTTGAATTCTAAGGTCAAGAGGAACCTATCTAACAATCTTGAATTCTAAGGTTAAGAGGAACCTATCCCACAATCTTGAATTCTAAAGTCAAGAGGAACCTATCACAATCTTACTTAAATGGGTGAAGAGTAACCCGTACAATACAATAAAATTATACAATTTTTGTCCCACATGGACAACCCCTAAACCAAGTTCTCTTGAGCTTCAACACAAGCTTATATAGCTTCTTGAACCTTGATCAAAATCAATACAAGATAAGGGATCAAATGCAATAAAAGCAATATGGAATGTTCAATGCACAATTAAGGCCTAAACCAATCCAATTCACAAACCAAGATTATCTCAATCCAAATCTTCTTTATCCTAGTTGAAGAGAAACCTACCAAATCTATTTTAAAGGCAAAGAGCAGCCTATACCACAATTAACAATCAACACAAATTAAGTTCCCCAATTTAAGTCACAAAACACATCTTCTATGGTGTTTCTCTAATGCTCATGCAATAACCTTAATTATGAAAATTGTAGAGGCAAACCAAAATTATAACTAGCCTCCTAACACTTCAAAAGGTTATAAACAATTTAATTCAGTCAATACAAAACGTAATTATAGCATCAAACAACCAGATTTAACCTATATGAACATAAGCTGTCAAATATATATGCAGTCTTAAGTTCTAGCCTATAAACACACGAATTTAATCACCAAAAGGATGTAAATTAAATGCAATAAACCTACTGCAACATCAATATATATGTTAATAATAAATTACAGCAATAAACACAATTTTAGCACATCAATTGAACGATCAAAATCAAGCTCAAATCTAGAATGATCAAACCTGGACAGCTTTGAGTAACCTACAAAATCAAGCTCAAACAAGCACTATAATCACTCAAAAATTGAAACAAAAATACTAGTACAATCTTAAGACCTTAAGAAAATTGAAAACATGATATTTGAACACCCAAAAACTGATTAAAAATCAAAATTGAAGTCAATAAAGAAGCTGCAGAGAAAACACGCTAGTTTGGACAATTTTGAGCAATCTGTGTTCTTTGAGCTCAAACACACGATTGGAGTGCTTCAAAATTGAAGTAAAAGATCCTATGCACTCTTAAGACCATAAGAAAAACTTTTATGATAATTTTGAATCAATAAAAATGATTTTGTTAGCTTAAAATTCAACATAAAAGTTCAGAAACATTCAACCAAAATAGAGACAATTTTGGTATATTGACCTTTGAAAGCTTGAAACAGAAGAAATAATGAATCAAAAAATGAACTAAAAACTTTCTAAGATTTTTCTATATCTAAGCTAGCTAAAAACACAAATTTTACAGCATAATAAACTAATTTAAAACAAAAAAATATGGATTGAATGAAAACTGTACAGAAAATGAGGAAAGCTTTGAATATTTGAGTGATTGATCTTTGTAATATTATTTTCAGGGAATCTAAACTTGTTAAATCTATTTAGGAATGTTATATATAGTGTTGGGAGAGGATTGGAGTTGTTAGAAACAAAAACTAGCTATTAGGGAGGTTAAAAAGTTGTTAAGTCCGAAACAGGAAACTTACCGTTAGAGTCCGAATGATCAATGGCGCCCTCTGTGCTGATCAACGGTGCCATTGTTCATAAAACAGGCCGCTTTTGATGCTCCTGGAGAAGGGGTGATAAACGGCACCATTTAGATCAATCAATGATGCCATTCATCAGATGAACAACCTGCCATTTTCATCCAGAAAACATGAAAAAATACTCCAAATTAACTCTAAACCTTTCCAAGCAAATTCCTAACATTAAACAAGTTTTAAAGCATAATTCAAGACTCGCAGTTCAAAACATAAGAATTGCCTTGATTATGAAACTTTTCATTGTAACCAACTTTAAAACCTTTTTCAATCAATTCATACATCATAAGTTCATAACACAAAGATGTTTAAACAAATTCAGACATACATAAACAACTTCAAGCAACAATTCAAACATACATAAACAACTTCAAGCAGCACTTCAATTCATTGCAAATCATCAAGAAGCATACACTAAAACAATTCATCACGTTACTTCTTAATTATGCAACATATGGCCTAAATGTTATTCTAATTCAATTCCTAATATGCCAAGGCCATAATCAAATCAAGTTAATCACTAAAACCACAATTCAATTCCTATATGCCTATATGCAAATGATCATGAAAATGTGAGAGTCCTTTTCGAGCATTAATTAAGATCAAATTTAAGACACTTACATTTTAAGCTCTTTCCCTAAACTCTTTCTAAACTACTTGATCTTCATTCTCTTGATCTTCAAACTTCTCAAGCTTGATCATTACTTGAGCTTCATTATAATTCTTTAATGCTTAATCCATTCTTCAATCCCTTCAAGATGGTTCTTCTACCTTTCTCTTCAATATCTTCAAGATGGCTCTTCTACCTTAGGCTCCACATATATACCCTTACACTTTACACATCAACCTATCTTATAAACATCAAAGACTTAAACATTAGCAAGAATAATGTTTTTTCATCATCAAAACACATGATTAGAACCACCTTGGTTCAACACATATGAAAAATCATGCAAATCAACTCTAAGTTGAATGAGGAATGGTAGATAAGTAATTTTTCACATTCTAGGACATCCTAGATCAATAAATAACTTCAAAATGATAGAAAATAAAAAATGATAAGAATGCCCTACCCACATTCAAACCATGGCTCTTAATAAAAACCCAATTTTCACATGTTTAATGCAAATATGGAAAAATCATCATATTCATTTGATGAAAAACTTGTGAATAGATGCACAAAAATTACTATAGAAGGTTGATTTAAGGTTAGGTATATGATAGAAGAGGAGAGGACTAAGAGAGAGTTAAAAAAGAGGTTAAAATATGAAGGGTCATCATGTTTTAAACATGGAAACACATGATTAGGACTTCAATGGCTTAGGTTATGGTGGATCCTAAGGCTAAAAAATTTCATGCCCATGATCCATTTCACGACCTATGTGACGATAGTGACACATATCATGAAATACTCTTCCTAGACTTCAAAAATAGTAAAATTTTCACTCTAAACATATTCTAAAGCCTCTTAACTTATCCTAAAAAATTAATCAATTATGGATTAACTTAGCAATGAAAGTAGCATGAAATTCAAAGAAAAATAAAACACAAAATCACATGCAAATGGAATCAAATAAATCATCTTAAAATGCAAACCTAGATAGAATAAACTCTAAAAATCAAAGTAAAACATAAACAAAAGGCATAAGATAAACATATGGTTTCCTCCTAAAAAGTGCTTATTTAATTTCATAAGCTTGACAAACATTCGTCAAGCTTCTTTAAGTTAAAAGTGAACCTCTTCTCTACTCCTTATTTCTTATAGCTTGACTTTGTTATCAATTTGAGCTCTTGTAGATCATTTTTCATCATCTCGAGTGCTTATCGTTAAGTATAAAGCACTTAAAGTTCTATCATTGGATGTGTTCAAAGAAGAAGAATTTTGTTTTTCATTAAATGACTTGATTTTTTTAGAATAAGAAAAAAATTAAAAAATTCATCTTCGATCGTAAGAGTCAATTTCCTTTTTAAGATATAAATTAAGGCCTTTATTAATACTAGAAATGTCTTAACTAAGATCAAAAAAATTCCAACTTCGTCCTCTATATTTAAGTTCACAAAATCAACAAGAATTATAAATTTATCTATTTGTTCTAATACATCCTTAACTATACCCTTAGGATATTTTATGGATCAACTAGCTAACTGAAATCTCATCCTAGTGGGTTTCTTGATTTCTAATCCTAGCTCTTAAATCATATTATACAACATAAGATTAATGCATACACCTGGCTTAGCTAATGTTTCATTTAAATGGATACTACCAATGGTGAAAAGAATTGAGAAACTCTTTAGATCTTTTAATTTTTATGGTTGCATAGACCAGAACACAGTTGCACATTCCTCAGTCATTAGCATCTTTTCAAAATCCTTTGTCTTTTTGTTCAAAAGGAAATCGCACACAAACTTTGCATACTTAGGTACCTATTAAAGAGATTTCAACAATAGGCATGTTAACATGTGTTTTTTTAATGGGATAGAGAAATTTTTCGGCTGATAGGATTGAATTATCCTATAATTTTCTATAAATTTTAATGTCATTTCAATTCTATTTTTATGTTTAAATATTTAATTTGTGTTTCTTTTGAGTTTACATCCAGATTTGAACTTATGACACAGATACCTGTTGAAAGGGCCAAAAATTAGAGTACAATTGGAAATAGAAGAGATGTGGAACCAATTTTGGGACTTAGAGCATCATGTTATGAAGTTCCAAACAAAATTCCAAGGTCATATAACTAGCCATGAAGAGCAGAAAATGTAAAGAACAATACAAGATTAGTTGAGCATCGGTTTTGATATAGATGGCTTTGGTTATATATTAGGTTTACTTTTAGATCTCTGATTATTCTAAAAAAAATTTAAGTTAAATAAAAGCATGTAAGGAGCCTACATACCAAATTTCATGGCAATTGGAGCTCTTAGAACATAAAAGGTGAAAGGGGCATAAGCTGTCAAATTCTGGAACAAAAACATAAATTGTAAAATGATTTCGTTTTTATGATTCTTAGGGGAAATTTTGACCAAATTACTTACACAACTAGCAGCCCTCTAAGACATATATAAATGGCATAAAAACATGAGAAAGGGAAGCCCTTACATTTTCTAGGCTCTCCTTATTCTTACATATTTTCTTTATTTTCTTTGTGTTTTCAGTTGGAATTGGCTTCTAGTTTGATTTCTTTTCTTGTAATTTCCTATTTTAGGTAGTTTGATGCTCTAAATATTGTTCTTGGATGGTT
>JAOXYD010005483.1:0-15450 GCA_028565735.1 Pinacopodium congolense | reverse complement strand
AAAACTACAATTAACAGTAATACTAAACGACCCCTTAATTTCTCTAACAAAAACTTAAGTGTATATTTATAAAAATAATATAATATTATGCCCGATTTTAATAAAATCACAAATTATTCATGTTTAGTTTTACTTTAGTTTTTAATTTTTTTTTCTTATTTTTTAAAATAAAAAATTGATAAAAAATATATTAATACAATATAAAAATAAAAAATATATAACATCTAATATAAAAATATAATAATCACAATAACAAATTAAAATTTACAATTCAATTAAATATGTCTTATATTTATGAATAAATTTAAATGATAACAAATCTAATAATAGCAGCCGAACAGTATATTATAAGATCAATTTCACATCAGAAACAATTGGTGGTTCTTTTTCTCTTTTTCTGTCTCGATGTTTTTTCTCTTGGGATCTTGTGTAAACAACAAAAGAGTCAAAAAAAAAAAAAAAAAAAAAAAAAGGGGATTGAATTTGAATCCCCAAAACTCATGCCTCTTTTGTAATTTTCACAATTTTCTGTAGCTTTCCATTCAATGACTTGACTCATTCTTGATACAGAAAATTTACCCTCTCCAGCACCGGATTTAATTTGATTTTCCTTTGTCTGTAGCGAATTGATGTTTCTTACCTAACGTGGACAATGATTGTAGGATAGTATGACATCACGCGACAGGGAAAATCTTTTTCCCTTGTTTTAATCCATCTTGGAAGATATAAACCTGTAACATATAAGAAGAAATAAATTCTCAAAGGACATCAGCCAAATCCAAATCTCATCTGTATTCAAGAGAAAGAGGATGGGATGGGATGGGCTGCCAACTATGCAAATGTACAATAAAAGAACGTCTTATAAATTATAGGAAAATTTTCAAAGTTATTTTTATAAAAAATGTTATTATAATTTTGTAATCAACTAAAATTATTATTTTTAAAGCACGTTGGATATTATTTTTTATTTTTATTTTTGTATATGTATATTAATTTATGTGATATTATTATTAGTTTTGTATTATTTTTTGAGTTATTGTACTGTATTAATATTTTTTTTTTTAATTTATTAATTTTTATATTTTTAAAAATAAAAAATTAAAATTAAAAATGTTAATGATACTAAACAAGGCCTTAAATAACCTATTACACTGTTATATTATAAAAATCGTAAATACAGTCTTATCATTCAACGTGAAATTGTAAATCAATTACAATGTTAATATCTTGCAAATGCATTTATTTGTAACGAAGAGCATGAACTAATTGTGTGTCAGCTTACATAGAGTATGTTTGGTAGAGTTTTATTTTTTATTTTGATTTCTTATTTTTTTAAAATATAAAAATAATATAAAAATTAAAAAAACACAATATTACAGTATAACATCAAAAAAACAACAAAAAAATAAAACACACAAAAATTAATATAAATACATAAAAATCAAAATTAATAATTAAAATCAATAACAATACCAAACATTCACTTAATTTACTTTTCCATATTGATCAAATGTGAGATCCAAGCTAAGTGCAAAAAGATTATAAAATATGAAATATAAATATTTAATTATATTAATATCGATAAGTATGAGAAGTTAATGGGTCATTTAGTATCACTATTATTTTTTTATTATTGATTTTTATTGTTATTTCTTATTTCTGTATTTCTGTTATTTTATAAAGAAAAATAAAAACTTGTTTATTTGATATTTGTAACAAAAAAATTAAAAATAAAAATATATTTGATTGAAATTTGTGTTAAAAAATTAATTTAATAATGATAATTAAATATGAAATAAATTTAAATTATAGACTAAAGCAATCTTATGTGTCTTAAAAATATATTATTAGTTAATATATTATATTAATTATTTAATATAATATATATGTTTTCAAAACATTAAAAAATATAATTTTCTTATTTTTTCTGCTTCTGTTTTTTATTTTGTAAATAGAAAAATAAAATATATTTAATTTTTTTCTTTATTTCTCTGTTTTTGAAAAAAAAACATAAACAAGTGTACATGCAAACAGGTCTTAAGTGTAACTTCTAACTAGTAAAAATTATTCTAATCCGCTCATTGTTCGACCCTTTATTCTCCATTTTAGCTTAAGATATCTAATTTTGGTTCTCTTACAATTGCATCAATCATTCTTTTTGTCCTTAAATCATTATTTCTAACATTATTAAGAATGATTTATAGTTTATTTATTAAATAATTTTTTCTAAAATATGTAATTTATAATTTATTTCTATAAACTTTTAAAAAATAATAGGTGTTTGATATAATGAATAAAAAAAAACTGAATTCTGAAAATGGGAATTGGGCATGTGGGTCCATTTTGGAGGACAAATGGTATCTCATAATTACGAGCTGAAAACTGGGGTATCATAGGCACACAACTTGTTGCCTTCTTTTCGGAAAGTTGGCATAGAGCTATGGACACTGGACAGCAACTAATAAAGTAAAAGGGTCGTTTTGTCATGATTTTGCTCTGGACTTGCACATGATTGTGGATAAGGAGATCCTCTGGTTTTCCCTAAGATTTGTTTTAGATGTATTAACCCTACCGTGGGGTTGAGTTTAAAACAAAAGGCACAGTTAGTCTCCGCTTGGGTCAGAAGTAACTAATAACGACAAATTACAGGCAAAAGGCTAATACACGACCAAGGTGGTCCGTTTTCAGACTTCAGAGACGTTTGGACCGAACTTGACGTCTAATCCCATCATTAGTGCATGAAAACATTTGGCTTCTTTTTCGGAAAAAAAAAAGGAATCATTTAACACCTATCTTTAAAGTTTAAAGACGTTCGATATGATTTTTTATTTTTTATTTTTATTTTTTAATAAATATTAAAATATTAAATATTAATAAAAATATAAAAATTTTAAAACAGTAAAAATGCATAAAATTTGATAAAAACTCACAAAAATAAAAATAAAAAATTGAATCATATACATAATATAAAACTTTAGAAATCCCAAAATTTTGAGATATTTCATTATGTTAATTGTAAATATTTAGGATTGATTTTACATTTATAGATAATAATTTTTATTTTAATAGTAATTTATGTAGTCTAACTGTGGTTTACATCAGGATCATATAAAGATTAGAATTGTATTAGATTAATATTTTTTTTGAAAAATATTAGATTAATAATTGTAAGGAAATATTTGGTATCATTTTTTTCTAGTTTCTTATTTTCGTTTTTTTATACATACTAAGGAATAAAAGTGTTTCTGACATTCATATCTTTTGGTTTTTCATTTACGAAAGTAGAAATCAAAAATAAGAATAAAAAAGAGATTGTATATGCTTTAAAAATGCTTTTGCAAATCAACAAAAACTCATATAAGTGTACGAGCATTCTTCCTCCTCAACAATCTGGTTTTTAGGCAATATGATTTTCTTTTTCTAATTTCTAGGCAATTTTTTCAGCTTTTTTTTTTCTCCAACAGTCTCGTTTTCTTGTGGATATTCTTGCTCTTCCTTTCTATACAAATTTCTATCTTCTCTTCTTTCTTTTCTCTTCTTAAATATGCTATTAATAAACACAAATCTATATCCCTTTTGTTGGATTTGTATCTTAAGTTTTTTCTATTTCGATTATCTTGTATTTTATTTGTTGAGAAAATAATGACAAGAATAATAATATTGCAATATAATAGTAAAAATAATTCTCCCAAAAATTTCGTTATAGTGGGCCTACAAATAATTTAATCACAAAAGTACAGTAATATTCGAAAAAATTAATCGCACAAGACATCAGAATTTTTAACTTAGAAAATCATCTCAAAATCGAAGATTAAAAATCACATGCGTAAGCCAGTAAATCTTCCACTATATAAAAGAATGGATACAACAACAAGTCTTCCATACACAACAAATAGGGGTAAAAATACAAAATAATAACAAAAGGTTTTAAAAAAATACCAAACCCAATATACGAACCCAAGAAGGCTTCAAGATCAAAATACACTTGATCTTGGTATAACTACAAATTTTAACTAGTATTTTTCTCACACCTTCACACAACTTACTATATTTTTCTGGTTTTTCTTCTTCACTTTTGTTCTCTCTCTGTTGCTATTCTTCATCAGCTTCAACATCTATTTATAATTAAACTCCAACAGAAAAATACAGCATATGCAGTACAAATTCTTGACAAAATTGCATCCACCGTTTTTTACAATGAAACAAACAAACAAAGGGAACAACTTTTGTTGAAAGAACAATAAGAAAACAAACTCCATCGATTGTCAACAAGCAAAAATCAAGTTGCTTTCTTCTTCTTCATAGTGGTGGGATCTATTAATAAACTTTCCCTCACACCAATATGGGAGGAATTACCGTTCCTGCAGTCGAACGACAAGTGTCAAGCTTTTCTCTTGGTAAAGACTTCGTCAACATATCCGAACTATTATCATCAGTATGAATCTTCTCAATCTGTAATTGCTTGGATTCTAACACATCCCTAATCCAATGATATCTCACATCAATACATTTTGATTTCAAATGGAAAGAAGAATTCTTATCAAGATAAATAACGATTTGACTATCACAAAATAACGCATAACGCTCTTGGTCAAAATCAAGTTCTTTCAGAAATTTCTTCATCCATAGCAACTCTTTACAAGCTTCAGTTACTGCAATAAACTCAGCTTCTGTGGTATAAAGTGCAACAAACTTCTGTAATTTCGATTGCTATGATATTGCTCCCCTTGTAAATGATATCAAGTAACCTAAAGTAGATTTCTTAGAATGAAGATCACCAGTCATATCTGCATCTGTATAACCAACTAATATAGACTTATCAATACCAAAATACAAACACAATCTAGAAGTCTTATGTAGATACCTTAATATGCATTTAACAACATTCCAATGTTCCTTACCAAGATTAGAAAGGAACCTATTAACAACACCAACGACATGAGTAATAATTAGTCTAGTACATACCATAGCATACATCAAACTACTAATATCTGAAGAATAAAGAACTCGCCGCATGCTAGCCTTCTCTTCATCAATAAAAGGACTTTGATTAGTACTCAATCTAAAGTGATTAGCAAGAGGGGAACTAATCGCTTTAGCATTGTCCATGTTGAATCTTTGAAGCATTTTCTCAATGTACTTCTCTTAAGATAACCACAACTTCTTCGCTTTACTATCTCGAATAATTCATAGACCAAGGATTTGCTTTGCTAGCCCTAAGTCTTTCATAGAAAAATACTTACTCAACTGCTTCTTCAAACAATCAATCATGAAAGCATTCTTACCAACAATTAACATATCATCAACATATAATAAAAGAATGATAAAATTATCATCAGAGAATTTTTTGTAAAACATGCAATGGTCTAAGGTAGTCTTCTTGTAGTTTTACTCCCCCATAACTGACTCAAACTTCTTATACCATTGCCTTGGTGTTTGTTTCAAACTATATAAGCTATTTTTTAGCTTGCAATCATAGTTCTTTTCCCCTTTTATCTTAAAACCCTTTGGTTTCTCCACATAAATCTCTTCCTCTAGATCACTATATAAAAATATTATTTTCACATCCATCTACTTAACTTCTAAATCAAGGCTAATTGCTAAAACAAATATAATACGAATGGAAGACATCTTAACAACAGGAGAAAATATCTCATCAAAATCAATACCTTTCCTTTGACTGAATCCTTTGACAACCAGTCTAGTTTTTTATTGTAGTTATGAAGAGTGTTCTTCAAGTTTGACTTTGTACACCCACTTGTTCTTCAAAGCTCTCTTATCCTTAGGTAGCTTTACAAACTCAAAGGTATGATTTTCATGCAATGACTTCATCTTATCTTGCATGGCTTCAATCTATTTTTTCTTACGATCATCACCCATAACTTCATTATAAATTTCTGGTTCTCCACTATCTGTCAAATTCAACTCATAAGTATCAAAAGAATACCAAGTAAAAGGATGTCTACCTCTAGAACTTCTTCACAGTTGAAATGGAGTTTGATCTTCAGGACCTGACAGATAATTATCATCATTAGAATCTATCTATGTGCGAGCATTTTCAACTTCTGGTGGTTCAGTCTGATCCTCAACTCTTTCAGGCACCATCACTGGAGGCACTATCTCAGAATCAGCACTGGTTGGAAGATCCGTCTTATTAACCTTATCAATATCCATTATAGTCTCGTTCTCTACAAAAACTGCATCTCGACTCGTTACAAGTTTCTTCTCAACCGAATCATAAAATCTGTAACCAAATGCATCTAGACCATAGCTAATAAATACATACTGTCATATCTTAATATCGAGTTTTTACCTTTCATCACCAGGAATATGCATAAACGTCTTGCATTTAAAGACTCGTAAATGATCATAAGACACAACTTTTCCTGACCATATCCTTTCTGGAACATTAAAATTCAAAGACACACATGAAGAAAGGTTTAAGACATGTACCACAGTATTCAATGCTTCAACCTAGCGTGACTTCGATAACTTTGCATGTGAAAGCAAGCATCTGACCCTCTCGATAAGGGTCATGTTCATCCTCTCAACTACATCATTCAATTGAAGTGTCTTAGGTGGAGCTGTCTTATGTCGAATACCCTGTTCTTTACAATATCTTTCAAGTGGTTTAATGTACTCGCCCCCATTATCTGAATTAAGACATTTTACTTTCTTCCCGATTTCTCTCTCAACTAGGGCTTAAAACTACTTAAATACATCCAAAACCTGATTTTTGTATTTTAGAGGATAAATCCACAGTTTCCTAGAATAATCATCAATAAATGTAATAAAGTAATGGAAATTACCAATTGACATAGTCTTAAATAGACCACATACATCATAATGTATTAATTGTAATACCTTATGTTTCTTATATAGATCTGTAGATCGCTTGAAGGAAACTCTATGTTGCTTTCTAGCTAGATAATGAGCACATATCTTTAAATGCACATTGTTTAACCCAGTCAAGCTCTTTTTCTTGACCAATATTGATATAGCTTTCTCGCTCATATGACCAAGTTTATTGTGCCATGATTCCACTTTATTTTATCATCATTTTTCATTGCATTAACCATGCCTTCAGAGAGGCCTATATGAAATAAATGTAGAACATTTCTTACATCAAGCTACTATAAGAGATCCCTTCATCAAATTTCATTGACCATTATGAAAGGTATTGCAGTGCCCTTCTTCATCAAGCTTGCCAGTAGAAATCAAATTGAGCCTTATGTCGGGAACATGTTTTACATTCTTTAGGAGTAACCACAATTAGTCTCTAAAAGAATATCACCAACACCAATAATTTTAGAATTACCATCGTTACCCATTTTAACAATTTTAAAATCACCAAGAGTGTAGGATGTGAAAAAATCATTTCGGACTATTACATGTATAAAGGCACCACTATCAATCACCTAGCTGATTTAATGATTCGCCAAGTTGACAAAATCGACATCGTATAAAACAAGGACATATTGCTCAGTTGTAGCGGCCACATTCTCATCATCGTTATCATCATTACGTTTTTTGTCATTCTCCTTGTCTCTTTTTCATTTTCTGCAAAACTTCTTAATATGTTCATTTTTGTGACAGTGGTGGCATTCAATGTTAGCATATCTGTTGGACTTACTTCGACTTTTGAAAATCTATTCTGATTTCTTCTCCTAGTGGTTATAACCAGAACATCTGATTGCAAAGAAGCAGAACCTTGTGACTTGCTTCTCATCTCTTTATTCAGACTATCACTTTTCACTAACTCCATAGTTATCACACCATTAGGAACAGAATTAGTCAATAAAAATTTTAAAGTTTCCCTAGAATCAGATAACGACGCAAGTACTATAAGTGCAAAAACTTCATTATCAAAACTGACACTCATACCTGATAGTTGATCCACAATCTTTTGAAATTCGTTCAAATGATCTAAAATAGAACTTCCTTCTTTGTATTTCAACTATACTAACTTTGTCAGGTAAAATAATTTATTGTTGCCGGTCTTTAATGCATATAATTCCTCAAACTTATTCCATAAATTTATAGCACGCATCTCACTACAAATATGGTTGTATACATTAACCTCAACAAATTACCTAATAAAACCACATACCTGTTCATGCTCAAAAGCCCACTGCTCATCGGATTTATCTTTTAATTTTTGAACAGTAAATACTAGCAGATGCAACTTCATCACAAAGAGGTGATCCTTCATCTTATTTCTCCATATGCGGTAATTTGTAATATTTAAACTTGTGATTTTGTTGAACTTTCCCTTCATAGCTAAGCCTAATAATTAACTGAAAATAACTCTGATACCAGTTGTTGGGAGAATAACGATAAGAATAATATTATCACAGTAGAACGGTAAAAATAATTCTTCCAAAAAATTTCACGTATAGTGGACCCACAAATAATTTAATCACAAAAATATAACAATATATGAAAAAATTAATAATATATGACACCATAATTTTTAAAGTGGAAAACCATATCAAAATTAAGGAGTAAAAATCACAAATGCAAACCAGTAAATCTTTCACTATGTAAAATAATGGGTACAATATTTAGTCTTTCCTACACAATAAATATGGGCAACAATACAAAATAATAACAAGAGGTTTAGAAAAAATACCAGACCTAAGATACGAACCCAAGAAGGCTTCAAGATCAAAATACACTTGATCTTGGCATAACTACAAATTTTGACTAGTATTTTTCTCACACCTCTTACACAACTCACTATATTTTTCTAGTTTTTCTTCTTTACTTTTGTTCTTTCTTCGTTGCTATTCTTCATCTACTTCAACATCTATTTATAACTAAACTCTAGCAGAAAAATACAGCAATTGCAGCACAAATTCTTGACAAACTTGCATCCACCGTTTTTGACAATAAAACAAACAAACAAACAAAGGAAGCAACTTTTATTGAAAAAACAATAAGAAAACAAACTCCACCGATTGTCAACAAGCAAAAATCATTTTGCTTTCTTCTTCTTCATAGTGGCGGGACCCACTAATATTATTTTGATGAATTTGATTTGATTTTAAGAAATCTAAAGGTTATATACCTGAGTCTATATTGTTTAATGTTTCTCTTTTGATTATTGCATTTGCACAATGATATTTGTGTAGGTTTTAGGATTCGTATTGTGCCTGCCTAAAACTTCTTTTAATTGGTTATTAGCACACTAAAAACATTAAGAAAAGATAATTTCTTTTAAAAAATTGTTAAAAAATAAGCGTATATAAATCTTAGTATGAGGTCAATTAGTTTGGTGTCCTTTGTACAAATGGGATTGGTATTATAAAGAGGATAATTTGTATTATGTTTTTGTTTGTTGAGTTAATTATAGCACACCCTCTATAGTATGAGGAAATATCATTTATCCCCTATAGTTTATAGATGATACTAGAACCCCCTAAAGTTTAAGGCTTGTTTGTTTAGGTTTTCTATTTCTGCTTTCTTTTTTTTTGTTTATATTTTTTAAACACGAAAACTGAAAAAACAATAGTACAAAAATAAAAAAACACATAAATAAAATTCAAAAGCTGAAAAATTATAAAAACTAAAAAAATACAAAAAATAAAAATAGAAAACGAAAATGAAAAGATAAATCAAACGAGCCCTTAGTCTAAGTTTCACTGTACATCCTTGATGTTAATATTACAGGCCCCACTAACAAAGTGATAAGTGATGTGTCACATTATATGGCAGGATATCTAACATAAAAGTTGATAGGGCAGATGACAATGGGTTGACATAGTAGGATATAGCAATTAGGAAGTGTAAAATGATGTTGTTTTGGTGTATAGAACTCCAACAAAATCGCGTTGTTTTAATGATGGAGTTAGGATTTTAAAACAACCTCAAAATTAATATTATTTAACTGTGTAGAACTCTGGCAAAACGATGTCATTTTAATAATAGAATAGGGGTTTTTAAACAATCCAATTGGGAATTTAATGTTAAAATTGACTTAAAACAATGCCAATTTATTGTTTTGTGGAATAATAAAGGACATTATCGTCCTTGTAATAGATACAAGAGGTCTTTTTTCAATTTTTATTAGATAAAAACCTATCTTGTATCTTGAACTCGAAACCGACTAGAGTTGGGAAGTGTTCACAATAGAGAAAGATTTTCAATTTGCATCTATAGGATGAGACATAATTTGAGGAGAGAATAAAAAATGGGAAAGTGACTTCTCTATTAAAGCAAGTGGCTCTACTACAGTAGTTAAAGTTTATAAAGATAATTCAATAGAGCCTTTAGGCCTAACAAATTTCTATATAACACTTCCTATACTTCTTAATGAATGGACATATGCAACATGATAAGCTACAAGCAAGCATCTTCCATTAAGTGCCTACCTATCAAATTTCTTTTTTTCATCACAAAGTTTCAAAGCCTAATCTTTTTATACTTTAAATTTTACAGCCTCCATTTTCGAAGTTTAAATGAATCAGTATGCCACTTATCAAATAAATAATGCATACTCTTCTTCTTAAAATCAATCAATTTCAAATAAACCTCATTATAACACTAAAAGCAAGTAAGAACATTTCAGGTTACAAATTCGCACAAAAGACTGGTTCGTTCTTAAAAAAAAAAACATTTTAAGCATTAACTTTAACAGGACTTTAGCATATTGATAACTAAAGTAAGGAGGAACAAATAGCAAGAAGATTAAAAATAATAATAACTGGGTGATGATGAGGGAAAAGTGCATATGCTTGAGCAAAATAAAGAACTTATCTCCAAAATGGCAACTTCAACTTAAGTTAACAATGTTACCATTCTTCTCCTTTAGAGCAACTATTAATCTCCCATAAAAACATAAAAACTTGACTAAAACACGTTCATTCCAATCAAAATCTATTCCTCACATAATCAAATACATTTTAATACATATTAATAATTTTCAAACAATGCCAAACACTTTTTAACTCAACTTATTATAATCATACTCTCAATATCCAATTTGCCAAGTTTCATTAATCCTTCAATATAACTAATATCAATAATTCAATTAACTCAACCATACAACTTTAATTCACACATTTCCTTAATTAATTCACACAATTCAACATACAAGACTTACCACTCAAGTTATGCCTAATTCATATATATTCATTCATTCACAACTTAACCAATTCATTAATTCATTCACACATACATCCATCAAGAGGATATTCAACCGCTACATCTCATATAAATCCTCTTAATTATGCATTCTATATGCAAAATACTAAATATGAATACAATATGTATGATATGAGCTCTTTCAACATATGGTAAGATTAAAGAAAAGACTACAATAGAACTTATATGAACAACTTATTACGGACGCTTTTCTTCAACTTGATCTTCATATACTTTAACTTGAACTCCCAAACCATGTTCATCAACTCTAAGGCTTAACTATGCACTTCAAGACACATTTTCATCAAACTTATGTTATCAATCACAACAAACTCCACAAACGCATTAGTAAAGATGTTTTATCATCATAAAAACAAAGGTTAAACCACCCTTTGGTTTATCATGTCTTCTTATAATTATTTTAAAATTGAAATTTCTAGCCATAGAATGATGTTTTCTTATGACTATTTTAAAACCCCAGTTCCACCATTAAAATGATGTCGTTTTGTTAAAGTTTCACACAACAAAATGACATTTTTGGTCCAATTTCCCAAATTTTCTCTTTTATGATGTTAGTGCCATGTCATCTACCCTATTAGCTTCCACTTTAACTAGCACATCTTATAATGTGAAATATCACCTACCATGTAGGTCTCCATGTCATCACTCTAGTTGTGGGGCTTGCAAATTAATTTCAAATGGATACGACAAAACTTATACCAAAATTTAAATGGGTTTAATATCGTTTCGGAATTATAAAAGGATGAATGAAAATTTTTCATGCTATAAAGGTGGGGTATAATTAACTCTTGCTTGTTTCAATATGAAATATTATAATTAACTCTTAATTGCATCAAAGTGAAATATGGATTTTGCGTGTAGGGTTCTTCAAGATAAGAAAAATATTCTTGGTTTAGCTTGCATGATTACCTTGTAGTGACCTAAATATGAAGTATTACTATGATTAAGTATTTGTTAGTTTCCATATGAAATTGGGTGTTAATAATTTCTATAAGTTGCAAAGGTCTTAACAGTACAAAAATTGAAGTTGCAAATTGATGCTAGATGCTTAGTTATACTAAACATATTCTCTTATAGGGTTGATCGATACATAGTATGATATTGTTTTTATTTTTATGTTTAGAGAATTTATGGATTTCATTTATATAAAAAAGGGGATCAAAATCTATCGACAACAAGAAGCATTATTTTTTTTTTTTTTGATATGAATGTGCCATTACAAGTTTAGTAGTTTTTTTAACTATTTATAATATTAGTCTTGGATAGAGTAAAAAATGAATTCTCAAAGATAAAGCTAGATTCTCGTACTTAGGATATAACTCACTACTATTGGCCTGGTTAGCAATTATCTTCTTATAATAAGAGATATTTAATGAATGGAATGGAAGTTTATGAATTAGTAATGTGGTATATGATCACAGAATTATATATGCCTCCAAGTAATTTTTAAATTCGCCATCTATATTTCTCCTTACCAAATAATTAAGCTAGCATAATTCATTTAAGATCATTTATCTTTGTTTTCCAATAGAGTTTAATACTTAATGTGAGATTGGACTATATTTTACATTACTTGATTTCTTAATTTGGTTGTTCCAATTTGGGATTTCTGAATCATACTGTTCCATTTTGCACAAATTTGTAATTAGTTTTTAGTGATGAAAGATCTTTGCAATATGAATGATTATAATTGCATCGAGATAAGTAAAAACAATAGGGGATGGAATGATGCAATAGAAATGCATTTAATTTTATTAATGGTTGAAGAAATGAAGAAAGGTAATCGAACAATTACTATCTTTTCCAAATCTAATTGAAAGAATATTAAGACAGGTCTTCAAACAAAATTTAATAAGAGTATTATAAAATCTTATTGAAGAATAGGTGCAATATATTAAATGCTAGAATGAAGAATTTCAAAATTTTACTCACATAAATAGGAATTGACTATAACTCCATTACTAGTGAAGCTTTTTTTATAAATTAAATCAAATTAATAATAATGCAAAACAATGAGAAACAAGGTTTAGCAATAGCAAGTCGATCATTACACGGGGAGAACACCCCTCACTTCTGAATGACACCTAGTGAATTTAATGCTGCAAATACATTATGGAAAATTCTATTCAGGGTAAAATATTTATTTGCCTTTTAATATATCATATTATAATTTTTCTCATTCTTATAAGTGTATAAAATTGCTAATAGATTTAAGAAAAGAGGAAGCAAGAAATTTTCAAACTTATGTTACATTTTTTGAGATATTACTACAACAACAATTAAATATCCATTAAAAAGTGAAGAGGGTAAATATAGCATTGGTGAATGATGAAGCATATTCATTTAATGAAAAAGAAGATGAAGTTACAGGTTCTCATTCTAAAAAAAAAAAGAAATCTACTATGAGAAGAGGGCAAAGAAGATAAACTCATATATTCTAAAAGATATGTTGGTTACAATTATTGAAAATTAAAAAAAAAATATAGAATTATTTAAGAAAAAATTATGGCAATATTATCTAATGTAGATAATATTGATAGAGCTTCATCATTTAATCATGATATTAGTTCAATAATGAAATGTTTGGATTGTAAACTTGGTTTGGTTGTTGAGGGTGTGCAACATGGAAAAGTAATGATTCGCCAATTTATATAGAGATCTTTTTGAAGATTCCAAATGTAAGAAATTTGGATTGAGATATGTCTATGTGGTTATATTTTCATGTTATTTTGAATTGAACTATAATTGGTTTAAAAACTTTCATGTAGTGAATTATATCATGGTTTGAACACTTTTAGTGTATATTTTGTGTGAATGTTTTGTATGAGTGTTTGACATGAATTCTTTATTAATCAATCAATGTTTTAGAATTGTATAATTATAGATTACTTATTAAATTTTGATTTAGATTTAGATGATGAAATGATTAAAGCAAATATTATTTTACATTATGAGAAAGAGAATAAATATTCTTGTTTACACAAATAACTATGCATAACTTCTTTATTATCAGGTCATGATTGGATATTGAAATTAAGAATGTCCAAGAAAATTTCTTGAATTTATGTGATGAGTTGAACAGTGTAAGATGATTAAAACCAATTAAAAATTTGATTGTGGAATAATAAGTTGGCAATTTTCTTGATGAAATTTGGGTATAGCGAGATAAAGAGTCAATATAAAGTGTTTTCAACATTTGACTTGGGCAATTTTAAACTCTTGAGATTCAATATAATTCAAAATACTGTTCATGTTTTCAAGTACATTCATATATGCATTAATATGTGTACTATTCGTTACTCCTATTTAATCATAGAAAATGAAATGAGTATTTAAATATAAGGATACAATTTATTTAACACAAAATAATATATGTTAATACTCATTTGACATATTATTCACATATGTAATGGCTGGATGGGAAGGTGCAAATGACTTTTTAATTCTTTTAGAAATAATCATAAATTCAGTGAATCAATTTTCAATGCGCATTCAAGTTATTATATTATTTTAAATTAAAATAGTTATTAAGATTAATTTTTATTACTTTTTTTTGTTAATATTATGCTCTCTCTTTATATATTTAGGTCAGTTCTGTTTAGTTGATTCAAGCTACATTAATATGCCTCAATTTATTTTACCATATCGGGGTAAGATATATCATTTTACGAGATTATAAAGAAATAGAAAGATTATTAAGTCTATATGAATTATTTAATTATAGGCATTATTTATTGAGAAAGGTAATTGAAAGATATTGTGACATTTTAAAAGTAAAATTTCTCATATTTTCAAACATGCATAATTATGATATGAATAAATAAAGATACATCATTAGTACTTGTTGTATTATATATAATTTTATTAGGATGTATGAACAGTTCGATTAATTATTTGACCATTGTGCAGAAAATAAAGATCAAATGATTGAAAGTACAAATGAAGATACTTCTTCTTAAGTAAAGTGTAATATTGCTCTATCAAAACTTCAGAATACTGCTCAAACACAAGATAAAATTACTAAATAAATGTGAAATTATTAAAATAATAGAAATTATAATTAATTTATTATTCTTTTTGTAAGTACTACTATTATTAAGAATTAAATCATTATAACCTAAAGAAGATCTTTTATTATTTAATTGAAAAGAATTAATGTAATTTTTATTTTTTTAATTTGGATTATTATTATATAATTAATTCAAAATTTTAATTATATTAAATTTTAATTACTTTTATTATAATAATAATGAGAATTAATTAACCTAAAAATATAATTTGATA
>JAOXYD010005473.1:0-15450 GCA_028565735.1 Pinacopodium congolense | reverse complement strand
ATTAAAAACGAAATTTTGTCAGCTACTGAAATGTCCATAAAGGACCACTGAGCACGTTTTCGACATTGCATAACTCGTAGCCAGCCGCAAAACTTTGTCGATCACAAAAAAAAAAAACAAAAAGATAATATTAGTCAGAAAATGACTGTACAGTCGGTTTTTCACAGTTAATTATGTGATTTTTATTAAATAATAATATAATATTATTTAATATATTTATTATTATTATTATATAGCCTGTAATAATGGATGGTTATAGTTTGTAGGTCATGTAAAATTTTTTCTTATTAGTTAAGATCATTTTTTAAATATCTTCAAATTTTATGTCTAAACCTACATAATATCTACATAAAAATTTGAATTATAATTTTTTTTAAATTACAATAACCTTAAATTATAATTAATACCAATCAAAATCTTAATTCAAAAAATATGAATAAAAGGATTATATTCGCCATTTAGTTAATTCATAAAAATTATACAAAAATATCCAGTCATTACAAACAATTAAAATGTGATTCACATATAAAGATAAAATTGCAAATTTATCTTTGGCTCTTTTAATATACATATAATGGTCTTCGTTAATCATATTAAAATCATACGAAATAATTATACTGTGAAAACGAATGTATCATTGCCTTAAATGTTACTTCATACCATAAATTAATTTTAATAATCGACATATTTTATGTTTTTTTATCATTCTTAATGAAACCTAAAGAATGTTCCACGTAGATTTCTTTTTTTAACTGTCAATCTAAAAAATTAGTCTTTATATCATATGATTTAATTCAAGATTCATATTAGCTATTATAGTTACGATAAGATATATTGAAATAAACCTTATAACAAGTAAAAAAGTTTCTTCATAATCACTTCCTTCATATTGTGTATACCTTTTAGCCATAAGGTATACTTTATATTTTTTGATACTACTATTAGCTTTTTGTTTTATTTTAACAACCTATTTGTTTGCAACTACTTTTGACTTTATAAGGAGATCAACTAAGTCTCAAACTTGATTAGAGTTTAAGGAAGTTATTTTTTCTTTTATTGTTTTCATCCATTCTTTTTTATCAAAGTCGGCAAAAGCCTTTTTTACATTATTTGGCTCACTTTCTTTTTGTGGGATAATCATGTGAATTTTTTCTTTAATTTCAAAATGATGTCAAGGAAATTTTCTATGATTGCTTCTATGTAATCGAGGTCCATTATAAACAAATTCATAAACATCTTTATTACTCTTACTTGTAGACAAAGTGGGTAAACTTTTACTAGGTATCAATGTAAATTAATCTTGAATCAATTCTTCATTTTATATATTACTCCTACTCAAATAAAGTCCCCTTACTTGGTTTTTTACAACATAGTCATTTTGATGAAGTGTCTTATATAAGGATAAGCCCTTATTTATTTCGTCTTGCATTGGAAAATCATTCTTTATAAATGTAACATCTCATGATCCAAATTCAATTATGCCTCCATCACCTTATTCACTTATGAAAACATACATATTTGATCATTCAGAGTATCTAAGATATTTTTTTCCTATAACTAATTATCTTCTTTCATTGTTAGGTTTGAGACTCTAAATCAATTAATCAAATGAGACAACTCTGATCCTTGATCTGTGGCCAAAAAAGAAGTTCCTTGAAGATATATTCTTCTTGTGAAGAGTTTATTCATAGATAATCTCTTAACCACTGCCATTAAATAAGTAGAAGATTTATTAAACCCTGAAATGTTTCCTTACTATAATGTGATGTGTTTCTAATGCCAATAAATAGTAACCCATCTAATATTATTTGACATCTAGAAAATTAACAAATAAAATGCGTCTCAAGCTGAAATATCATAAGGACCAACTCTTCCCAGACCATCATAAGGAAAACTATAACTAAAATCCTTTTAGGACCTAATTTTCTATATTTATAAGAGAGATCATAAACATAAGCAGCATAATCCCAAGGCCGTAAGGTTTTCTACTTGTCTATAACTCTTATAAGGTGGATGTAACTGATTTTATGAGCACTTGGTGAAGTACATAAGTGACTATTAGTAAGGCATCACATCAAAAAGCGATTAGCAAATTTGGTTGTGCCATCATTAACTTAATCATTTCTAATAAAATTTTATTTCATCTTTCAACAATGCCATTTTATATGATATTTGAGGAATAGTCAATTATCTTTATATTCTTTTTTATCACATAACGTTTTGAATTTATTAAATAAATATTCTTATCTATGATCAGTCCTCAATATCTTTATTTTCTTATTTAATTAGTTTTTCACCAAATTCATATACTTTATAAAGTAACTTAATGTGTTTGATTTGTAAGAAATCAAATAGGTGTGATTACATACTGGATATAGTCATCAATAAATGTGATAAAGTGCATAGCTCTATGTATTTCCCTTACATTTATTGAACTACAAATGTTAAAATGAATTAATTATAATGGATACATAGCTTATGTCCTCTATCTAAATGGCTTTCTTATCATTTTACTAACTAAACAATATTCACAAGTAGGTAAATTCACTTTATTTAATCGACTTATTTAATTTGATCAATATGACATAGTCTAGCATTTTATATAATTGCATTAACATTAGAATTACTAGATAAAGTAAATAAAGAATAGCTAATATTATTATTACTAAAATCAACAATGTTTAGAATAATAAAACCTTCGAACGTAATACCATGACCATAATAAATGTCAAAGTTTAACTAACACCAACATAGATATAAGATTCCTTCAGCTAATACTAACATAGATACAAGATTCCTTCAAATCTTTAGAATATATAATACTTTATCTAGGATTAGAGAACGACCACCATGAATTTATAACTTGCTTGTACCAATCGCTTGTATAGCAGTCCTTGAGTTGTCTCTTACATAAATCTAGCATATTCTATGTTGGATTTTGGAAATTCCGCAAAGGCATTCTTATCCCTTACAACATGACTGGTTACTCCTGAATTTGCAATCCATAAAGAATATGATTGAGTTAGAAAGATAAAATAAAAGAAATTCACAAAACAAATGTCTGTGTTATAGGATTGTATCTTTTTAGGCTCATCAAGATTACGATTAAAGTAACTCTTATTGCCATAATTATAGTACTTAAATCATTTCATATTCATCTTCTTGAAAGGGTGTTTTTCTTTTTTCATGTTGATTCTACTTTGCTTTTTTTTTTTAAATTGAGTATAATAGTGAGGCGTTTTATTCTTTTTTCACCTAGGCCTATTATGATGTTTGCATTTTTTATTCATAGTTCCATGTGAATTAGAACCAACAACATATACCCCATTAATCTTCTCAAAAACTTTAAGACAATTCTCTTCTAACATGAGATGCCTTGCAGCATCCTATATCGTCTCAATATTCTTATTATACATCAAAATACTACTTAGTATGCTCCTAACTTTGAGGTAGAAAATGAATTATGGTTTGCACTTATTATTCATCAAACAATATATGCACAACATATCATAATTCGATTATTGTGTTTGACATATGTCTCAAATGCTTTTTCATTATATAATTAAGGCACTATAAGTTTCAAACTTAACAGTGAGTAACATCAATTTGGTTATAAAAGTACTTTCAAAGTATGTAATTAAAGTAGACCACATATTCTTAGCATATTCATATTTTTTTTAACTAGCACATTATATCATTGTCTATACTACTCAACAATGTAATGTAAACTAACAAGTCCTTCTTCTTCCAAATGTCATATGCATTACCATCTTTAGGAACATCCTTAGTTGTGTTTATTATTCTAGAGCCTTTTTCTTCTTTAGCATATATTAGATTTTCACATTCTACATCTTATAATTATCACTATTTGATTTCTCACCCTTGTTAAGTTAAACAACATTGTTATGATGTAATAGTCATGTTTAAAACACTCAATTTTTACAATAAAAGAGAAATATTATAGATGTTCGTATATATATAGAATGAATAACTAAAATTCAATTGTTTATAAAATCGAAAAATCACATATCCTCTAAACCACCATTCATACAATAACTAAATTCTAATTACTATACTTAAATACAATTCAATTATTGGGAACTTACTCCTAATTTTTTATTAAACTAAACAAAATAATCTACTTTATTTGTTATTTGTTATTTGTTATTTTTATTCTATTGAGAAATTTATCTCAAATTTTTATTCAACTAAACAAATTATTTTTACTTTAATTAGAAAATTTATCTTTTATTTTTTATTTAATTAAATAAATTAGTTTATTTTAATTAAAAATTGTTAATTTTATTCTAATTAGAATCTCATTTCCAATTTTTATTTAACTAAAGAAATTAGTTTATTAATTTAAATAAATAAAAATAGAGATGGGGCTAGTGGCGCGTGTTTCAACCCGATAAGTCACGTGCATGCAACGCTTGATATTTCTCTGGACCCTTTTGTTTTTTTTCCTCTCGTGTATTTTTTTAAACCTCTACTGCCCTTTTTACCATGCTCTGCCGCGCGTCACTTATCTATTCTGTCTAGATGACTAGATCTAACCACACCAGCAACCACACAAAAAAAATAAATAAATAATGACGAGGCAATAACGATATTCTACCAACCACACACCAACAAGGAGAGACCAAAGAGATTCAAGGGAGAGAGGATACAGACCACAAAAAAAAAAAAAGGAAGAAGAAGAAAAATAAGATATTTTCTGTTTAAGCATCCTTGAGGACACTCACGGAAAAAGTGGCTAGTTTTGTCAAAAGAGTCTAGTTCTGTTACTTCTGTAATTAATGTAGTTTTTCTTAATTTTCTCAGAGAGAGAGATGAGGTAGCAAGGAAGCTTAACTACACCCAGAAATCTAACATAGGAATAACAAGAAAACTACACAAATCTTCCTATTTCTAAATTATTTTTTTAACTTCCCCTGTAATAACGTTTTTAATTTTCTAAAACTTTGGGACAATTATTATGTCTGAATATATATATATAATCAAAAACAAAATTTCAAAGTTTCATAACAAAACTTGAACATTTATCCAAAAAAACAGAAATTTGGAAAATGATTTAACAGAAAACATGGATTATTTTAAACTTTTACAGATTAATTTAGAAATGTATAAAATACCATTTAATCTGTTAAATGTATAAAATAGCAATATTAGAAACACTTATTAATCATCTAAATTGTAATATGATTTTTTCATCAAAATGCATCTAAAAATAAGGTAGTCCATCCATATTTCTACAGTTTTAAAAATTGGCTTGTGGGGTAGAATACATCTTTCAATCAATCACTTTTTTTTTTCAAAAATGAAAAACGTTCAAATTGGATTCTGGGTAGAATACATCTTTCAATCAATCACTTGTTTTTAAAAAAATGAAAAACGTTTTCTTTTTCTAAATTGACATGTGCTAAATTACGGATGCTAATGGACAATCAAAATCACTTCATCATATCAAGAGGGCAAGGACGAAGTAATTCTATTTCACGATATTCTTCTTTGTGATGCATCGGCCCAAGAAGTACTTGAATGGAAACATGTAAGATTTTTTTGTTAGGACCAGCCACCCACACTGATTTAGACAACAAACCAGAAAGGACCAATAAGACCGTTCAACGCAATAGAGAAATGATGTTTTTGGATTGAAAAAGAAAATACCAATACTAGATTAAGAAAATGGAAATATTATTAGCATGGATTAAATACAGTATCTAACGTCCACAGGCTTCATACATATGAATCAAATGGTGTTTATAAACAAGTCAAAAATACCTGCAGCTCTCCTACTAATTTTTCATCAGTTAAGTTAGTGTAAGGATCCCATCAACTTGTTGCGACTTGAGATAATGAGGGCAACCTTATTTCATTGTCAAGAAACGAAACGAAAAAAATACTTTCTCAAAAAATTGAGCTTATGTTCATATCTTATTACAACTGGCCACAGCCGGTAATGAAATGTCGGCTGTGCCATTGGTATCTATGACAAAATAATGTTATTATATTATAATAATAATTATTTTATTTTATTTTATTACAGCCGGGTATAAAATACTGGTTGTGTAGATGGTTCTTTTTCTTTAATGTGAGTCAATGTCAGTTTTTAATCAATTAAAAAAAGAATCTTATTTGTGATAATAAATTCTATATCAAAATATTCAATATAACCATCATATGTCTTCATACTAATTAAATTCGCTAATTGAAGTTAAGAGGACTTGAACTGTTAACATCTGCCACAAGGAACTAGGGTTTTTATAACACAGTTTAAATAAAATTTAATCATATTATCTGACCAATTATTCTTGTTACTTTTATAAAATTTCCTTTCATATCCTCAAAGCCTCACTCCCCAATAAAATGTTACAAGTATTAAATTTCAAATTAAAAACAACATTTAGAATACTTTTCTTTAGAGTTCAATGATTTTCCTATTATTAATTCATCAAGATAATAAACCTTGATGTTATTATTATAACAAGTAAAAATTATGTCTTGATTTGAAAAACAATAATATTTTTCTGATCCATATTTATAAAGATTTGAAATTTTATAAATAAATAGATTTTAATAATTAAGTTCCATATAAGATAAGACTCTTAAAACTTAAGAGGCCATTTCGTATCATTTCTATTTATTTATTTATTATATTTTTATATTTTTATGTTTTATTTTTTTTTGTTAAAAACACATTTGGTTTAGATTTATAATGAAAAACAAAAAAACAAAAACCTATTTTATTGAGATTTGTAATTAAAAATTGATTTAGTTATAACAACAAAATACGAAATGAATTCAAATTTTTAGATCAAAGCATTCACATATACATTAAAATATATATTAATTAATAGATTATGTCTATTATTTAATGTAAAAAATTCCATTTCTAAATTTTATTTATTAAATGTAAAGAAACCATATTTTCTTGTTTATAATTTCCTATTTATATTTTTGTAAATTTATAAACTGTGTTTATAAATAAAAGTAAAACAAATATGTTTTTGTCATTATTCTATACTTAAAAAATAAAAACTAGAAACTAAAAGTAGAATGAATAACAAACAACCCCTAAGAAGCTAAGTAGTAATATTAAATTGAAAACAGAAATAAACAATAAAATAAAAATAGATAAAGCGTATAAACTGTAAGATAAAAAAAAGTTTCTACAAGTCATATAAAGTTCATAACAAACCTAAAAAAAATAAGGGTTTAGTTAACATATGTTACATTTTGCAAAATATATAAACAAACTAGTGAAACTTTTTTCTTATAATTAAATTACTATTTCTTTCAGGATTTGAACCTTAATAAAGAATAATGTTTTAAATGTTACCTAGTAATGAATCACAAGACCATTGGTAACTTAAAAGTGAAACTTGTGATATATAGTTCATGATATATTTTACTTTACGAGAAAACTAGGAAGCCACTACTGGGTGGCTGAGGGGCTCCCTAGTAAATTTATTAAAAATTTTTTGGGGGAAATTAAATGCATATATAAAAATAATGTGAAATAACGTTTCTATCCTCAATTAATATACAAAAGGAGGGGTAAAATTGAAAGGGTCATCGTAATCATCTTCTTTACTTTATTGTTTTTTAAATGTTAAATGTCAAATGGACATCTTATTTTTAAGGGCAAATTTTCAAAAAATACTTAAAGTTTCCTCAAATTTTCAATACTAGCAAGAACCTCAAAAACTAGTAATCAAATGCATCTACTTTAAATTTTTTCAATTTCCCGCCTTAACGAGTTTTTGACTCTACTAAGGTGTTTATCCAATTAGGATTAGCATTTGCTAGATCAGCGCTACGTGGGCTAAAGTAATTTCTAAATTAAGTAAAAATTAAAATTAAATAATTATTTGTTAATAATTACATTTATTAAAGTAAAGATACAATTTCATTGAATAAAGTTGAGGGAGTGTTTTAGTTTAAGGATAACCTTAGGACATCTTATCTTAATACCCAAATAGCCTTTTATACTAACTCTAGGATAGGTTATCCTTCTATCCAAATAACTCTTGTTTTGACCTTAGGTTACTCTAATCTTACATCCAAACACATCGTATCTTCATCTTAAGAAAACTCTACCTTTCTTATATAATCTAGCACCACGTACATAAACCCTAATAACCTAAGGTAGACACCCCTCCTCTTAAAGAATCCTAGGTGTCGCTTCTCATTTTTAGTCGCTATTATCTCCACCTAATATCACCATTGCTTAACACCTAGTCCTACTAGTGAGTGATCCTTCAACCGGCCAGATCTGCTATTTTCATTGATGCTTTTGATCATTAATTTTCATAACTCCTTTTTCTATTGTCTACTGCTTCCTCTGACCTCTTAACATAGCCCACTATTGGATTGTAAATTTGGCACATCGCCAAATCTGCAACCAAGCATGTTAATAGGTGGCATACATGGGAAACCAATAACTCCCTTGCCACTGGTTTGTTCTCCCACCTAGCTTATTATAAAGAGCAATGGTAAGGAACGTTTTCTAATGGCAAAGAAGAGAGATATAACGAAGAAACAAGATTGAAGAAATCTTTTATGAGGTGATATGGCACAGAAGGCATAGTTCTCCTTTTTGCAAAAAATAGGGTTCAATAGGGCTATGATTGTACACTATCTTTGAGCTTTTTAATAGACAATCAATTAGAAAAAGGACGCATTTGTATCTTTACTTTAATAAATTTAATTATTAAAAATAATTTTATTAATTTTAATTTTGACTTCATTCAAAAATTGCTTTGACCCAGATGGCTCTGATTTGGAGCTGATCTAGAGCTAATTTGGCAAATACTGGCACTAACTAGACAAACACGTTAGTAGAGTTAATAGATCTGTTAATGGGTCAAAATTGAAAAAATTTGAAAGTTAATGCATTTAATTGTATTTTCGAAGTTTTGGCTAGTATTAAAAAATTGAAGAAACTTTTGGTATTTTTTGGCAATTTGCCTTATTTTTAATTAGCATTAGAAACACTTCACATTATGATAATATAAATTGATAGTAAGCATATTATTTATTGTTAAACTCTTTACAATTTCTTAATAGATTAACACCTTTGATATGAGTAGATTATTAATATGAAAATGTCAATTTTTATTATTTCATTTGGTACAATTCAAAATACTTACTGATTTTAACCACATTTTTACTCATTATTAATTTATAAATATTAATATAAAATAAATAGACATCTGATGATGTGATTGTGAGATACTTAAGTTTTAAAAGAAATAATTACCAAGAACATACTAAATAATATCACATCTCAATAAAAGGCAAGTGTACCTATCAGATGTATTATAGCTGGGACGAGCCTAAGTGTCGAACCATAAGGACTGCTTTTGCTAATAAATTCCTATCTAAATCTAGCTAGCTACTTAAAAGAGAAAGATTGGTTGATTGATTTAATGATAAAAATAAACAAACAATTAAACTGAAATGCCTAGACAAATTTATAAAGAGAAACAATTAATGATGAAGGTATGACTCAAGTAATTAATCCCTCTATGATAGGTACATATTCTTTGTTATCTTGCTTTAACTTGAATTTTAGATTTATTAAACCGTAGATTCCTTAACGTAAATTACACTTTTTTCTCAAGCAATGTAATGTCTATTCAATTCAATTAAACTAGGTGAAATTCTCTCTATTATGTTATATCAAATTGAATGTATTAACTTGTTATATGGAACCTATTGTTCTGGCTAAGTTCACATTTAACTCGATCATCTTATGTAAAACTATCTCTAACTCCCCATGTAGGATGTTTCATTCATAGAATGATCCAATGCGTATAAGAAATTTTGCAATCTCAATCATACATATAATCAAATCTTAGAAATCAATGTTTATGTTCACATAACAATTGAATCCAAAGTAATTAACAACCATGAACAAATTTAATAAAAAAACTTGGAACTTAAGAGTTAAAATAAGAATAATAAAAAGCATTACATCTTAGAGTTTGTAAAAATCTAAATCCTATAAAGAGTTTAACTCTTAAACATAGTTTCAATCACACAAAAAAAGAAGACAAAGGGAATAAGAAAGCTCATGATAAATCTTTTTGAATCCTTGAAATCTTGAAGTTGAATAGTGAAATCCTTCCTTTAATATTGAGTTCTTGCCCTAGGCTGCTCCTTCTCCTTCAATTTTCGTTGAAATCCCTCAAGAATGACCTAGGACTTTATGTATGATGTTTGACGGCTGAATGGAGGTCTTTTGTAGCTGCCAAAACAAACAAAAACCTAGAAAACCATCATGTACGGATGAAGGGGTCATCCTAATCATGGGCAGCCTCATGCCTATGATGCTACCTATGATTCCCACCAAAGAGAAATCAAGGGCATGGTGGTGCCAGTGATTTATGACAACTCTCTACATCCTTTGGTATTTTCGCGATATCTTCTCCATTCTTCATCCAAATGCCACAAAATTTGGTATGTAACTTCTTGACATATTATTCTAGCATCTTGTAAAATTCATAACATTTGGAGTTCTAAAAGTGCACCTAATGCTTTTCCTAAGTTAGTTATGCCAAATATGGTGCTCAACTAAGCTTGTCTTGATCTTTTCTTTGCGCACTCTTCATGGATGATTAAATAACCTTGAAATTTAGTGTGAAACTTCATAATATGATGCTTTAAGTCTCCAAAGTGATTCCAAACCTCTTCTAGCCCTAAAATTATGTCAAATTATCCATTAAAGTCCTATAAAATAATGCAAACATTGAAATAGCTGACTAACACCACATTCAAAAGTTTTAGCTCCATAAGCATATAATTCAAATGAAATTATCCTTAAATTAATTGAACCAAGTACTAAATCATGCCTAAAATATGCATACTTTAAGAGTTATCAAATACCCCCACACTTAAGTTGTTGCATGTCAACAAGCAACGACTTAAACATCCACTTAAACAAAATCAATTAAGAATTGTAAGTAATTAAACACAAAGAAAAAAACCGAACCATGTTCTTGATCCAGTTTACAAAGCACAACCTTTTTAACGATAAAAATTGGTTAGAAACACATGCATTCACACAATTAGTAATAAGGCAACCTTTTATATACAACATCAAGCGTCTATGAAGTTACATATGGATTATCACATAAAGTTGTTTAAGGGAATTACCATTAATGCAAAGTATAACTCAATTTACAAGTTATAGTGCAAGTTTAGGGCTTACCTTGTCTTTTAACATGAAGGCAAACATTTTGTCATGAATGTCCTCTAGTTTCTCAACTTGGTTACCTTTTTTTAGCTCGCTTATAACATCATTTAGCCTTTTGACGTAAAGATGAATATTTTGTCATGAACACACTCCATTATTCAATTAGATCACAATCACAAATGGCTACTAGCTCCACTTATACACTTCAACCTTATTATCAGTATAAAGGTAATAGAGTGAGTGTTTGCTCATTTAGTTTAAGTACATAATATGTTATTATTCATTAAACACACGCTTTATCTAAATTCACATGATAATTCACAAGCAACCATATTCGATAATTGACAATGGACATAAGAGATGCATATAATCACATGAAATTCACATAAAAACAAAAGAAAACAGAAAATTTTTGGGTAAAAATCAATCAAGGTCTGTTCAATGCTCCCTTTTTAAAAAACATAGATGAAGTTAAAACATTACAATTAAAAATCAACCCATAATCTCATTTATTCAAGAAGGAGTATTCAAGTCATCACTATCAGATTCCTAAAAACTCAAGTGTGATGATATATATTAAGGCATTTCAATTCGTATTCAATTTCCTCCTCCCCCTCCCCCCAAAATACTTATGCCAAATTAACCTTAATTTGGTGGACCAAACTAAAAAGTACAGAAAGCGTAAAAAAGGGGAAAGGAGAACAGTACTCCCCTGAAAGTGAAGTCCAAGTTCATGTAGGATCATGAGTATCTATAATGGGATCCGTGTGTTGAAAACCTTAAGGAATCATCATCCAAGCTTATGGTTGAAAACTTGAAGAATAAAATTAAAACACAGGCTTTTCAAAAGATTGGATCAAGATAGGATAAAATAAAGTAAAATAAAAATACATAAAACTAATTCCTATAAATGCAAATGTTTAAAACCTTTAAAATGATGTAAGAATAAAAATTAAATCTAAAGGAAAGAAACAAAATAAAAGATAATAAAAAGTGGTTGCAACATTTAAGTCTATGTGTTTCAAACATCATTGATGGGTCGTCTTTTTAGGTCTTCTCATGATTTCTGTAAATAACCCCTAAGTAAGTGTACAAGAATCATACCTACACCAACACTAAATGCATAAGCTATAAAATCCATTCATAAACATTACAATGATCATTGAATGGGTAATTACAGTCAAATTATCACATCATATAATGTGTTTAGAAAGTACTCAAGTATAAAGTTTATAAATCATTCAAAATCAGCAGTCTTTTGGTGCAAGATGTAAAAATAGCATGTGTAATTAAACAATTATGTATAATGGGATACATAGTAAGTTGCATCATGAAATGGAATTGTCGTATAGCCTATCTTGAAGCACCTATAGAGATGTCAATCCCAAGCAAAAGCAATATATGATATTCCTAATCAATCCAAGCATAATGTGTATCCATATTCACACCTTAAACACTTCAAACCACAGTTAATATCAACATTTGATTCAAACAAACTTTCATAAAGTGTTTTTTCAATTGCAATTAACTTAAGTAATACATCAAAGACCATAAACATGTAAGAATAATGTACCTATCTCATCTAAACATGTACCTATGAAAATAGTCATCTAGAGTTAAGCTTGGTTGAGTTAGAGAATGGTACATATGAGAAAATCCATATGCTAGATAATTATAAATTAATGCATGACACAAAGATTGATGCATTATCTGAAGTGTATGACCAAAAAACCTTATTCTTGTTGAAACCTTAAGCCATCATGAAATCTCTAGGCCTTGTTCACTTGGGCTTTTATTTTTTGTTTTAGTTTCTTGTTTTTTTAAACACAAAAATCGATAAAGAAAACACACTAATACAACACAGAAATTGATAAAGAAAACACAATTATCAATACAAATATACAACAACCACAACATAAAACCATAATCTACAACTCAACTAAACATCCCCCTAACTTTCAAGTGTTCAATGTAGAGATTGAGTACATACCAATGTTTTAAATATCGTACTGGTACTGATATCGAATTTAATTATAAAATGGTACTGTATCGATACCAGTCAATATTAGTACCATTTTAGATAATTAAATTTGATACTAGTACCGGTACGATATTGGTACCATTTTAGATAATTTTCTAAAATTATAATTTGGTCCCTTAATTGTATAAAATTTCTAAATAGTCTATAAATATATTGTGTTGTATCATTTTTAACTTAACTTTAAGTTTTGCCCAAAAAATAATAACAACATAAATTTAATATAATAATAAATTTTAAGATAATTAATAAATTAGTTGTAACCAAAATAATTTTTAAACCCTTTTTATTTTTATTAAAAAAATTATAAATATAAATATGAATTGATGAAGCATTTAAGATCATTTAATAGTACATTAAAAAGATTACAAATATAAATATGAGTTAATAGAATCTTTAATATATTAACTAAATTTATATTAATTAGAGATAAAAATAAAATAACAATGACTTTCTAACAAAAATAGTTATAATTTAATTTATAAATTAGAAATCAAATAAAAATATTTATTATTACTAAAAACATAAAAATAAATGAAAATTATTTATGGAAAAATAAAAAATAGAATAAATCATTTAAAGTCATTTAATAGTATATCATAAAAAATTACAAATATAAATATGAATTAATGAAACTTTTAATGTCATTAACCTAATTTAGTATTAATTAAAAATTAAAAAAATAATATTGTATATTAACCTTTCAAAAAATAGTTATAAATTAATTTACATATAAAAAATTAAATAAAAATGTATTATTATAAAAAATTTTTAAAAAGGAAAAAAGAATTACATACAAAATCAAGTGCTATCTGAAATAGAAAACCAAGCTTTGGCGTTAAGTTGGACACGTGTGGTGAGGCAAAGTTTTATATGTAAATTTGAAGTAGAAACAATATCTAGCCCTACACCTGTCCAACTTCAAGCCAAAACCCTAATCTTTACGCTCATCCCTCTAGGTTAGACACCAATGACCAAACACAAAAGGAAAAGCATTTAAAATCGACATCTTCCTCACTTTTCATAGGTTAAGGGCAAAGTAGAGGCCAAAAGCATCTAAAATCAGCATCTTCCTCACTTTCCATGGGTTAAGAGCGAAGCAGAGGTAAAGAGCAGGCAACCCAGGTGGGGATGGGTGTGGGAAGCAGAGGCAAGAAGTAAGCAAGGAGCACCAGACCCAGATGGTGATCGGAGAGAAAGGAAAGCAGTAAAAAGATCAGATAGAAACCATGCAGCATGTGAATGGCAGCACGAGAGAGGAGCAACTTAGGCAGGGGCAATAAGGGTGAGGGGCAGCCATTTTTGGCTAAAAATTTTCTTTAATTTTTATTTTGGTCTCTGGTATGGTACCGGCCAGTATCAGTTAGAATAATCGGTACTGGCCAATACTATTCTCTGGAATGGTAAAGGTCAATACCATTTTGTTTCCATGCCGGTACGATGCGTTCCAGCTGATACCGGCTGGAACATAACGATATTTAAAAGCTTGGTACATACATTAATTGTTAGCCTTATGGCACCCAAGAGGAGGGGTGAATTGGGTGTTTAAAACTTTCTTGCGGAATTAAAATACTTTAAACACCCTAGGCCAATTTTAAATGTATGCAATCAAACTAAAATTTAACCTAAATGAAAGACAAACTTTATGCCAATATTAAGCAATAATAAAGTAAACACAAATGCTCAAATATAAAGAGAGAAGGGAAGAGATCAACACCAAGATTTATAGAGGTTCGCCTACCCCAAAGATAGACTACGTCCTTTTTCCAACTACTTGTTAGAAATTCACTAACAACAATCTTGGTTAAAGGCCAAGAGAAACTTTTACAACAATCTTGATTCAAGGCCAAGAGGAACCTTTACACAATCTTGATTACAAGGATCAAGAGGAACCCAATCCAATCTTGTTCTAAGGTCAAGAGAAACCTATACAACAATCATGAATTCTAAGGTTAAGAGGAACCTACAAATCTTGCTTTTCACAAAGAGGGTGAAGAGTAACCCTTACACCAATTTTTTATGACAAAGAGGAGCCTTTCCAACACAACCAAATTCTATAATGTTTGTCCTATAAGGACAGTCCTTAAACCAAACTCCTTTGATCTTCAAACCAAGCTTATATAGCTTATAATACCCTTGATCAAAATCAACACAAGATAAGGGCTCAAATGCAACAAATGCAATATGGAATGTTTAATGCACAATTAAG
>JAOXYD010005452.1:0-15453 GCA_028565735.1 Pinacopodium congolense | reverse complement strand
TTCTAAACCTATATTTTGTATTGAAATCCACTCTTTTCTCTTATATGTTCAAGAACATGATGAATATGATGAATATGTTTTCTTTCTTAATTCAAATGAGTGGCTGAGTTAACTTTTTAGCTAAGGAATGGTTAGTAGGTGATTTGTATGCATGCTTGTATTTGATTGAGGGTTGCCTTTTACTTATTTGAGTGCTTAAAGCTTATCTTGAATGAATCATTTAAGATAAAAATGATAAATGGTTAAGTAGAGGACCAATCATTTAACCCATTGGAAAATTAGTAACTTGATTTTAATAAAATACATGACCATTAATTGATTGATCTTGAGAGTGTTAGTATGAGATTATAAATTTTTAGATTAAGATTCTTATATTTTAAGTCTACTTTTTACATTTATGAGTGGATCAAACCATTAAATTAGAAAATAAGAGAAAAGGCATTGATTTGACCATAAACTTGCCTTGATTTAATGAAGTTTCCTTAGAACAAGCCTCTCAAAACTTAATTAATCCTTTTAGATCATTGAAAGCTAAAGCCTTAGCCATTCAAATCATTAAGCAATCTTAAAACTTAACCTTTGTCTTGTTTGAAAAATTGGAAACTTTTAGTTTAGTTTGGCTATTTTAGTTAAATTAATCATTTAATTTGGTCTCTTTAGGTAATTTGAGTTTAAAATACTCATTTTATTACTTATGATCAATATACTTGTAGATTTGTTAGTTTAAAAATTGTTTTAAGAAAAAGTGCTTAACTGTTGAACTTGGTAATTAAATTGGATAATTTGGCCGTAATAGACAACCAATAACAATTTGTTAGTAATTTTG
Source organism: Pinacopodium congolense (assembly GCA_028565735.1). Classification (NCBI taxonomy): domain Eukaryota; kingdom Viridiplantae; phylum Streptophyta; class Magnoliopsida; order Malpighiales; family Erythroxylaceae; genus Pinacopodium; species Pinacopodium congolense. Next base: position 14,627 of record JAOXYD010005452.1, on the reverse strand, counting down.
GCTTGAAGATCTTGTTATCATGCCCTTGTAATTGTTTTATACTTTTATTGGGTTATATAGTGCATAAGTTTGATACTTAAATGTTTAAAAGAGTTTTCATGTTCCTTTTGCCTTTATTTCTCTATTTTATTTCGTATGTTTTCCTTTTTTTATCTAAAAATTAGTTTCCTAATATTTGCATCTTTTGTTTTGTTACTTTTGATTTCATTTCAATTATGCCTAGTAGTTTGGTTGTGTTGTCACTCTTCCAGATGAATTTACCATTTTTAACTTATAGATTTCTAATGTTAAGATTATAAATTTCATCCACTAACATTACTTTTATAGATCTAGAAATGTTTTATTATGGTATGCTTATCATGGCATATTCATTGTTATTACTTTACCTTTTATAATTGTTGTAGTTGTTCTCTTTTTATGATCATGTTTTCTTTTCTATTTTGTTTTCTGGGATTTTGGTTTTTCTAATTTATCTTGATCACATTTTAGAACTTTGTGATTTAATTAATTCTTAAGATCCCAAATAAGTCTAGCATAAATTGATGATTTCTAAATTTACATAATACATTTAACAAACTTTGTTTATTTTGTTGGGTATGCTATAAATTTTCATAGGTTTGCCAAGTGATATTTATTATATCTTTTAAGCGGTTGATAAGATTGCGGGTTTATGCACTCCTTTCTTCCCTTTTTTTAAATATTTTAATCTTATATTAACTTTGCATACTCCTTATCATTTTTCATTTGCATATTTATTAAATTTAAATTTAAATTGTTATTGATTGATATTCATATATCTTTTAGCTTGTTTTAAGGATGTGACATCTTAGGTGTTTCATATTAGATTCAACATTTGACATTTCTTTAACATGCACTAATATAATGTTTTGAGTTAGTAGATAGTCTTTATAATTTGTAGTCTCTTGAATTTTTCATTTGGATAATTTTTAAAATGATTATCCTAGGAGATGTTGTTGTTTTATAACAATTTTAAGATATCAATCAAAATCCTCTACGTTGATATTTAATAAAAAGGCTTACATTAAGATTGTTCCTATTAAAAAATTGTTATAGGCCTCCTATCTCAGTTTTGGATCAAACTTTAAAAAAGGCCCAAATCTTTCATAGTCTTGAACTTAGAATTTACTTTTTTATGTGTTTTTTTCATTTATAATTGAGTTGGGAAGGCACAAACAATTTATGAGCAATAGAAGCTAAAATTAAGGTCTAATTTAGCTAACTTAAAAAAAGGGCTTGTATAGGCTTTGAAGCCATTTTTTAAAGAAAAACCAAAACCTTTAACAAAAATTTATGAATGAAGTTTATTAAAATTTCCGATTTTTCCAATTTGTCCTTAGACCTTTGTAGGAATAATATATTTTCAAAAAAGGCTAAAACTTCATTTTGAATTGTCATCACTAATGATATACAAGAGAGGGGTGGAGAGGTTTTATCCAATTTCTAAAGCTTTTTACTAGTAATAGGGGTAGTTTGATATTAAATTGTCCAATTTATGTGTATTATTATTTAAAATGTAGGTTCATGCTAGGGAGGATGAGTTTTGTGTAGGAAGGATAAAGTGTGCATGCTTTTTTAGAAGAAAGTGTGTTATAAATGATGCTATTGATGTCCCAAATGCACTACTATTATAGTCAAGAGAGCAACATGACCAATTAGCAACATTGTTGTAGAGAGGGAAACCACTATTAAAGACCATTATCCGAATAGAAGAACAACCTAGGTATAGAATGACATCATTTATGTTGGACTTTAAGTGTTGATGATGTATCTGAAGGCATGCTCCAATATGGAATTCAAGGATAAATTGAACAAGTCAATGCCCAAACTACCTTAGACCTAATTAAGATGTATTTAAACATATTTTGGAGAGTTTTGTAGATAATTTTATCTAGGTATTTGGTAAACTTACATACCAAATTTAGGTTTTCGTTTTATTCCTTTTTTCAATTCATTATAGTAGGTACTTAAGTTTCTTTTGAAGGTTTTAAAGAGTGAATAAATGTGGTTAGAGATTAGAGTTTAGTTTATAGTAGATTTCGAGTTCATTATAACCTTTTACTTTCACTATATAGTAAACTAAACTCTTTGTGTTTTTGATTAATAGATTAGTATTTATTAATTAATATATGTGGGTCATTTATTTAATATCTAAGAATAGGTGAGTAGATGATTTAATTGAGGTTTATTCTACCAATTGTCCTAGTCTTTGTTTGTATAAGTGCTTAATTATCTATTTTAAGTTAGCCACCTAGAATAGATTCTTAGATAATTAGGGATTTTATAAATCTATCCTAATTATTCGTAAAGTCAATAAACAATGCACTTTTGAATTAAAGAATGAAAAAACTTTGGTTAATTATATGGGTCTCAGTTCTAGAATCAGGATTTTAGGATTGAACTTCTTGAGTTTGAAACCTATTACCTAAGTTCATTGAATCACCACATAACATAATAGGATTAATAGAGATAAGATATAGTCTTAACTATAGTTGTGTCTTAATTTGATAAAGATATCATAGATTAAGCCATATAATCAATTTAACTCAATTAAATAATAAAAATATGAAACCTTTACTATACATTAGGGTTGATAACATTTAATTGCAATTTGATTTATTTTACATAAATTAAAGAGTATATTTATTTTAATTTAGTAGCTTAATTTAATTATTTAATCAATTTGGGATTTTATAGATAATTACACATCGACTGACTTAGTCATTACAATTAGATCCCCAAAGAAATAGTGTCTGGATTCTCTTAAGAGCCATTATATTACTTGTTGACAGGTACACTTGCCTTAGTATGGTCTTAAGATGAACTTTGTGATAAAAATATTAGTTTAGGAAGACCACAATAAGTTTTTAGCATTGCTAGCGAGGATCCACACTAAAACCCTTGGAATATATCAATGTCAATTAGTCTAGAGTGTATTTTTACTCTTTTTTATTGTTTATATTTTTATTCTTTTAATTATTTTTTCTCTCTATCTTTATGAAGATTTTCATTGCTTTTGTTTAATTTATTTGTGTTTTCTACTTTCTTTGCTTTCTTTAGTTAGTTGATTGAAAAAATTCATTAGTTAGTTTTCTTTGTTAATTTAAGTACTTTAATAATTTGATATTCATACTCATGGCTAAAAGCCTAGGGAAATAAACTTTAATTCAGAGATAGAACATACTGTGTGTAGATTTAGGAAGGAAACTCAAGTAGGTACATCTAGCAAAGTAGAGGTAGAAACTATTAGTGATGATTAACTTGAAGTAAAGATTGTGTAACATCAAGATAACATAGTTGTACCAAATCAAGAAGAATGTAGAGAATCCACAATTATGGATTTAGTTATGGAAAACAATAATAGAACTCTAGCTAACATAGTTGTTAGGGGTCAAATTGATTGAGTTTTTATTAATTATTTATTGAATTATGACCCCTAATTCAATACTTAACAATTGAATTTATATGTTATTATCATTAATTTACAGCTTGTTGATAAATGATGGAGATTAGAGTAAAAAGATGGAAGTTTTGAAAGTTTTTGGGCCTTTAATAGTGGTCTAAGGATAAGCAACCCCAAGGTGAAGAAATCAAAATTCGACTATCAATGACAGGTTGAGGGTGTCGTTGTGCATTGGCCCATGATGCTGTTAATCAATTAGACAAACAATCTACCCTAAATCTCCCATTTTACAGTTTGGGCGTGATATTAATTAATGATGCTATCCTAAAAGACCTAGTGCAAGGCTGCTAGAGTTGAAAAACAGAGAAAAAACAAAAAATACGCGCATTCAATGATAGGAAATTAGATATGAGCTTGAGAGAGAGGCTCTTCCTTCTTTCTTCATTTGCTGTAAGTAATTCATAGGCTTCAAACACTTTCAATTTGAATTCATTGTTGTTTCCTAAGCTTCTAAACATCTGAGCTTGATGTTAAGACTTCATTATGAGTTTTTGGATCACATTCAGAAGTTTTCTAACTCAGAATCTTTATGTATTTACTATATTTTCAGATTAATCAAAGTTATTGCTCTTAAGCTTATATTCTTTAACGTTCTTTGATTTTTTTGAGAGATTATGTTGATTTAGAGCTGTTTTGGATTCCAAAATCAACAATTGGAGATTAAGACAAGTCCAGGAGGTTTGCTTGGATATTTTTATAAACTCTAAAATCATTTTTATAGCTTATATTTTCAGATTTGTGAACGTATGATGCTAAAGTTGTATATTTTATATGCTTTAATCAAGATGCGTGGCTAAATCATTTTTATTGCTAAGGATTAGTTTTTTTTTATGATTTAAGATAGATTAAAGGCATGTCAAAGGGTTTGATTGTTATTTATTAAGGGTCTGAAAGTTTTGATATTAAGTTGCCTACTTAAGATTAGAGATAAAGATAATCTAAGCTTAGGAAATCATCTTAGTTTATTGGAAAAATTAATAAATAATACAAATTAATCATTGAATGACCAAATTTTGATTTTTTATGAGATTTAGAGATTTGAGACTATAAATCCAAAAATCAACTTCTTGAAATTAAAGCCTATTAACTTTCTTTAAGGCATAACTAAACTTTAAATTAAGATTAATAGTGAAAAAGCAAAGTTTTAACAATAGCTTTTTAAACACTTTTGTGAAGGAACTCTAAATCAACCTTAAAATTGTTTAAAGATCAATTAAATCATTAATCACCAATTCCTTAGCTAATTTTCACATTTGGTAATATTCAAATTTTTTTAAAAGAAATTAAAAAATCATTTTCAAGTGTTTAAGCCGGGTTAGAGTAGTTTAGCATTGTTTCAAGTTTTTAATCAAATTATTTAGAATTTACTAGATAATTGTGATCTGATTAACCTAACAATTAACTATTTTCCCCATAAGATTAACATTTAAGGTTTAAAACCCCTAATTTATTACTTTTTCGATAGGTACACTTACCTTAATCACGTGAATTTTCAAATTAAAATCATTAAAAGTATTCTAAATTTCATAATCATAAAACCAAAACGTAACAAGTTTTTTTTGGCACCATTACCAGGGATATATGGGATTAATATTATAAAAATTAGTGTCAATTACTCTATGACTTGTAAAAATTGTTTTACTAATTTTTCTGTATTTATTTACTATTTGTTTTAGTTTGTTTATCTTATTTTCCTTATTTTTTATTTTCTTTTGTTTTGTATCTTATTTAATTTTGTATGCATACTTAGGGATGCAATCCTGAGTCAATAGGCTTCGATCCAAAACTTGAGCTCACGTTGAGAAGGAAAACAAAAGAATCTTAAATGACTACATCTGATCCTTTGGAAGTAGGAGCATCTAGTGATACAGAATCAGAACTTGTAGAGATGGACCCTAAAGAACGTGTAGTTATAAGACCTCAAACAGAAAATAGAGAACCAACTATGATGGACTTAGAATTGAAAAATAAAGTTAGATTTGTGGCTAACATTTTTCTCCCTAAAATCACTACAAATAATTTTAAAATGCCACATAGTATCATCTCTATGTTTAGGGCATCCCAATTTAGAAGTTCAACTTTAGAAGATCCTAATGAAAATTTGCAAAATTTCCTTGATACTTGTGACTTTTTTAGAAGTGATGGAGTTTCTGATGATATAATTAGGCTACCGCTATTTCCTTTTTCTCTTAGAGATAAGGCAAAAGCCTGGTTATCAACACTTCAATATGGTTCCATTACTACATAGGATAAATTAATGAAGTTATTCATAACTAAATTTTTCCCACCTACTAAGATAGCGAAGATGAAAACTGAGATCAGCTCATTTATGTAATACGAAAATGAAAGTCTATACAAAGCATAGGAAAGATTTATATAGAAGCTAGCCAAGTGTCCTAATCATGGATTCAATATGCGACAGCAAGTAGATATCTTCTATACTAGATTGACACCTTCGACTTGTAGCCTCATTGATGCTGCGGCTAGAGGTAATTTCATGTGCAAGATTGTAACTAAAGCCTACAATCTCATTAATGAAATGGCTATGAATATTTATTAAACCAAAGGCGCATTCCACCTGTGTTTTATATGATAAAAAAGTGTTTTTACTAATATAATTGTGGAGTTTATTGTTTTTTAAGATAGGTTTTAAGAAATCAAGTCATGAAGTTCATGTCAGTTAGGGGGTCGAGAGGCGTTGGCTTACCATGTGGTAGATGTTAGTAGTTCAAGGATGCTGATCTCCAACCTCGTGAACTTAATTGGTAAAAATCTATATGATAGCACACAATTTTTTCGATTCAACAGTTCGATCTACGATTTATCATTCATAGAATTCATGGACGTTGATAAGATCCTTCTTTTTAGTTTAGTAGTAGCTTAGGTTGGCATAGCCTTAACCTTTAAGTTAAGGGCCATAACCCCGTTTTCATGATTTTGGCTGCTCCCATTTTGCTCGCTGCTGCTATGGGAATCTTTTTTTCTTTCTTTTCCTCTGGTAACAGATGTCTATTATTGAATTCACTTAAATTTACCTGACTCGATAGTCCCCTTTTTTTGGAGAACATCTAGTGCCAAAGTCCCTAAATGGGTAAGTCGCCAATTCCTCAAACAGATTATGTAATATGCTTTATCTGTTAGGTTATAGGGATAATGAGTTTTTCTCTAAATAGGCCAATAAATAATTAGATCCTTAAAAAAAGTTTACAACTTATCTAAATGTAAATAAAGTTGGTTAGATGAGATTTCTTTAATTGATTGTACAAGTAAGGCATTCAAAGTTTGCCTCAATCTGGTACCACTCTCGCGTCCCACACTTAAACAGTGCTTTACCCCTAGATGTTTAGTTAAATGCTGTGCCTTAACTCATTTCAGGGAGAACTAACTAAATACGTAAATAATGATTTGAATGTTTCCTATAAAATCCCTTAAGATAACAATCCTTATTATGATTTAATGCGACAATTTGAGTTTGTTTTATAATGATAATGATGTTTTTTTAGCTTTAATGATAAAAGATGTATATGGAGTTCATAAAGCATGTTGGAAATGTTTGAAGACTAAGATAGAAGATCAAGTTCAAGAGTAAAACTTAATAGTTCTATGAGTGAGTGTTTAGGTTAATAAGTGAATGAAATTGGTTTTGGATTGATGGATTAAGTCTGGACAAGTTTTGGAAGTTGGATTATTGAACAAACTCAGTTGAGTTCCAAAATCTTCAAATCTGAATTTGGAAAGGAAATAGACATAATTATAGAAATCTAAATGCTACAAAATTTTACATGATGCTAGCACAAAGTGTTAAGAAGCTACGCACCAAATTTCATGGAAATTGGATGAATAATTGAGAAGATATCACGAAAATACCGAGTGGTGCTACAAGTTGGAGTTTTCAAAGGAGTTCGAATGACCAAATGAGTTATAGGTCAACCGAATGAGGCAATTGGTCAGATGAATGACTCATAAGTTAACCTAACAAGCCATAGGTAAACCAAATGAGTCCATCAATCGACTGAATGAGAGATAGTCATTCGATCGATTGAACTTGATGAAAAGGTGACAGTAACTTTGCAATGGACAGATTTTGTAACGGATATAACTTTTAATGAATTATAATGTTGGGAAATTGCTATAAATGGCAATAAGGCTTCAAGATGGGTATAAATAGTAATTGTACAAGTGATTTGAGCTTTCTTGGGGTTGTTTGTGAGTTTTTGGTGTAGTTTGTAAGTGAATTCGTGTAAGAGTTATTCTTTAGTCTTGAAAAAGAAGATGGTTGTAAGGTTATCCTTTAACCTTAGAAAATGGAGTACTAGGTTATTCCTTGGCCTAAAAAAGGAGAGTGAAAGTTAATCCTTAAGCCTTAAAAAAGGATTGTAAATATAACATTGTCTTTGTTTTAATTGCAATAGTGACAAAATCTCAACAGTGGTGTTGGGACTAGAAGTAGGTGCAATTAGATAGCTTCGAACTAGAATAAATCGTTTGTGTCCTTCTTCCCTACTCTTTTATTTTTATGAATTTTTATATTGTTTAAGTTATTATTATTATTTTGATTAATTAAATTATTTTGTAGATTCTGCATTTAATTAAATTGGTAAAAGACTTAGGTTTAATAATATAGAAGATATTTTAAAAACCTAATTCACCCCACTCTTAGGTGCCATATAAAACTAACAATTGGTATCAGAGCGTAGGTGTCACATTCATTTAATTGTAATGAATTAGTGAGCAAATATAAATGGCACTTTTTAGAGACACTTATGAACCCCCTATGTTTTGTGGAGAGAATTTCTTGGTTTGGAAAAAGAAAATAAAAATATTCATAAGAGGAAATATTATTGATTTATGGATAGTAGTTATAAAGGGCCATTAAGTTCCAAAAAAATTAGTAAATAGGAAATTAGTTCTTAAAAATGAAAAAAAATGGGAAGAAAAGGATAAAGAATTATTATCTTTGAATAGTCAAGCACTAAGTATTTTATGTTGTGGCTTAGATAAAAATATTCTTAATAAAGTTTCAATATGTACCTACATTAACGTTATATGGTGTAGATTGGAACTTTTGTACGAAGGTATAAATCATGAAGAGATGCTTGGATCTACTAAGTAAGAGATAAAGATGGAGATCCCTAATGAAGAATTCAATGAATGTTTGGTAGAGCAAGAAGAGGTATATTCTAGTATTAATACTTATAGTGATATGATAGCTACTTGCTCTAAAACTCATTATAATGATTTTTGTGATGTTAAAATGTGTTCGAGATCTTGTAATGATGATGATTTTGACTAATAAAAAATTGGTAGAAGATTTACAATTTGTTTTTAAGAGTAGAAAGGACTTAAACACATAAGAAAAGACTAGAAGAATTAGATGAATGCAAATTAGAGAATGAGGAACTTAAGAAAGAAGTGGAATCCCTTAAAGAATCTCTGGCTAAATTTACAAAAGGGAATGAGAAATTAGAAAACATGTTAAGTGGTCAAAAAGTTGTAAATGATAGACATGGTTTAGGTTATATAAGTGATAATGGTCCTTTGTCAAATATGACTAAATTTGTTAAAGGAAAGAACTTAGAGGAAGAAGAACCTAAGCCATTCATTAAAACTAATTCTAGACTTCATCTTTTAGCTCTCATCATAAAAAGAATCATTATGCATTTTTATATCCATTAAGACCATCATATACAAAGAATGTATATGTATATAAAAATAGACATAACTTCTTTACTAATGCACATCATCAAAATGATACATATAGGCCCTCTACATCATATACTCCTCATGATCATATATGTACATCTAAAAATGACTACCATACTCATTATATGCCTTTAAATGTCTCTCCTGCATATTCTATATAAGATATTCATCAAAGAAGAATTGTTACATCTAGACATGCATATAGGAACAATTTAAGAGATCACTATCATTTATATGATACATTTATAAGTTTTAATGGATCTAAACCAAGGTATGTTCATAGAAATGCATACACCTGTAACTTGTCATTATTGTGGTCGTTTTTGGCATGTTCAACAATACTGTTATGATAATTTAAATGTGAATGTTTTGCTGAATAGACGAGAAAGATACAAAACTAACTATCAAGGACCCAAGATGATATAAGTACCAAAATTTCATTAAATTTATTTTGTAGGTATTAAAAGGGTATCTCCAAGAGCATAAAAGAAAAAGAAAAATTGCCAACATTTTTCAACTAAGAATGTCAAGAATTCAAGTAGTAAAGTTTGTGATAAACATAATACGAAGGTACACCTTAAACCTACATTGATAAATTTGCATGTGTAGAATTGTTACTTGGATAGAATATTTGATTTCTTGAAAATAAAATTGTGTTTTAATATTTTTTTTGAATTCTTGTTTGCGTATTGTGCTTTGTTGACTATCGGTTGATTGGTAGGAATAGATAAGTTGACTGACTATGAGCGAATGGTTTACAAGTAGACCGATATGAATCGTTCGGTCGACTGAGCTATCGGGATATCACATCTTAAAACTTGTTTCTTATCTGTGTTTATTCTGCTATATTATGTGTAAGCCGCTGCTCCCTAAAAGTTTGTTTACTCCTTTCTTCCTTAGATTGGTGAGTTTTTCTTAGATTATTTTTCAATTTAGAATGAAATTTTAAATTTTGTTTTGCTTGAGTTGTTTAGGAATAAGTTTCATATATTATTCTTCATATTTGATGATTGATGCCATTGAATTAAGTTTCACAAGTCTTGACATGTCATAGATTAGAAATCATTATTAAAAATGCATAAATATGATTATGAAGATTCTTAATTTCATTAAGTATGTGTTAATTGGTTAACGAGCCTTTTGTATGACATTTTTACATGATTAGTTTTTGCATGATTATGCAATTCAAAACTTATGACTTAATAAATGATTTATATGATTATTTTTAATGCTTCATGGATATTTAGATGCTTTATGGATTACGTAGTTTGTTCTTGCATTTGTAAGCATGTAAAAGGATTTTTTAAAGCTTCTTGAGAATATTTTCAATAATCATGTTTTCGAAGTTTTGATCCCTCTTGTGTATTTTAGAATTTTTCACTTACATATCTTTAAAAGAAATTTCTTTTATTGAGGGGGAGTTTAGAAGTTTTATAAAAGATGGAGAATTTCCTATAATTACTCCATTCAAAAGTGTTCGTAAATTCATAACAGAAAAGGCTTTGGAGATTCCTATGACATCAAAGTTTTAAATCTAGACTACATGCATTTTATGATCGCCTATAAGAGGTTTTTAATAATTCATGACATAACTTTTGGCTTTTAGAAAATCTCATCATGATATTTTGAGCATGAAATTAAAGAATGGAAAATGTGTAGAAATTAATGAAGTTTGAACCTTTTAAAGGGTTTATTGAAATCTGATACTTTAATCTCATATGTTTGAAACTTTTGGTATTGACGAATTATGCTTGTATTAAGGGAGAGCATAAAACTTCATTTAAATTGCATAATTGATTTTATTTCATCCACGAGCATTGTCAACCATAAATGCATTTATGGTTCAATGATTTGATATGTTATGGCTCTTCTCATGCATCTTATGTTTTGTAATGAAAGTTTGATTTATTGAAATCGAGATTGCATGAATTTAAGGAGAGTAATTTGTAAAGTATTGATGAGTTGAGGCTCTTAAGATATTTTTTTAACAATTGGTGAAACTTTAATTGGTATCTTGATATTTTTACATGTTGTATATGTCATTGCGATGTTAACATGATTATGGTTAGTACCTTGTTTTTTATTATTTGTTATTGCTACTTGTTGATGCATTATTCGTTTTGGATATTATTCACAATTCGTATTGTAGTCCTTACCTCTTTGTAATTGATCGTATCATTAATTGGCTTGAGTTGTTTTTATTGCAATTGGTATCAACAAGTTATTTCAACAACTTATGATGTTTATTAACAAGTGGTATCTTTTTTTGAAAAATGGGTTTTGTTAAGATCAATTAGAATAATTAGTATCAAGTTTTTGTTCTCTAACAAATGGTATCGTGTTTTTCAATAATTGGTATAGATGAGGATCCTTTTTGGTATATTTAGTTTTTAAGTACATGAATTTTTAAATCATTTTGTAACAAAAATTGGTATCTATGTTGATGATTATTTGATTGTAGATTTTTGAAATGAGATTTGGCTATTTTTATCCCTCTTTTGAGTACTTATAACATGGTATTTGAAGATTATCTTGGTATATTAAGGGGAAGCATTGTTAAAAGAAATGCTTTTCTTCACTTGTAAAATAAGATGTGTTTTTACATGTTCTTGAAAATTGATTTGAGATATATGTTTGGAAGAAGATGAATGTATTGTATTTGTATTTCTTTCGCTTATTGGTATCAAAGTATTATGCTTTTCATTTGTGACAAGTTTCATATTAGTATGTAAGTTTTACACAATTTTGTAATTGAATGTATATTTTTTTATGATTACAAGAAGGGAGATAATGGTAGATGTGATATTAGAAAGGGGTAGGAAATTCCTCGTTTGATATGTTTGCATAAGATGTTTACATACATGTATTGATTGGTTTTCTTGTTGAGCCAAGGGTTGGTTCACCTTTGTTTTGGTGATGAAAAAGTGTTTTTACTAATGTATTTATGGAGTTTATTGTATGTTAAGATAGGATTGAAGAAATCAAGTCATAAAGCGCATACATGTTGAGCCATGATGATAAAAGATGTATATGGAGTTTATGAATCATGTTGGAGATGTATGAAATATAAGATAGAAGATCAAGTTCAAGAGTATACTTTAATAGGTTACGAGTGAGTGTTTATGTTAAGAAGTGAATGGAATTGGTTTTGTATTGATTGATTAAGTTTGGATAAAGTTTGGATTACTGAACAAACTCAGTTGAGTTCCAAAATCTTCACGACTAACTTGGGGAAGGAATTAGGTGCACTACTAAGCTCCAAATGCTATGAAATTTTACAAGATGCTATCATAATTTGTCACAAAGCTACAAACTAAATATCATAGCAATTGGATGAAGAATGGAAAAGATATCATGAAAATATTAAGTGGTGCTATAAGCTAGCGCATTCAAGGGACTTCGGTCGACCAAATGAGTCATTGATCGACTGAATCATGCAATCGGTTGACTAAATGAGCCATTGGTCAACCTAATGAGCCATAGGTCAATTGAATGAGTGCATCAGTCGACCGAATGAAAGATAGGTTGATCCATTTAGTCAACCAAACATGATGAAAATGCGACAGTAACTTTGCAACGGGTAGATTTTATAACGGATTTAACTTTTAATGAATTATAACATTGGGCATTGGATATAAAAAAATATAAGGCTTCAATATGGGTATAAATAATTTTTGTAAGTGTGGTTTATGGATGAGAAAATTTGTGAAAGAATTGTACAACTGATTTGAGCTTTCTTGGTGTTGTTTGTGAGTTTGTGGTGTAGTTTGAGAGTGAATTCTTGTGAGGGTTATTCTTAAGCCTTAAAAAAGAAGATAGTTGTAAGGTTATCCTTTAGCCTTAGAAAAGGGAGTAATAGGTTATTCTTTATCCTCAAAAGGGATAGTGAAAGGTATCCTTGAGACTTGAAAAATGATTGTAAATCTAATGTTGTATTTGTTTTAATTGTAATAGTACAAAAATCTCAACAGTGGTGTTAAAGACTAGATGTCGGGGTAAGTGGATAGGTCCGAATTAGAATAAATTGTTTGTGTCCTTCTTCCTTTTTTTTTTTTTTTACTTTTATGCATTTTTATATTGTTTAAGTTATTGTTATTATTTTGATTAATTAAATTATTGTTTAGCTTATGTGTTTAATTAAATTGGTAAAAGACTTAGGTTTAATAATATAGAAGAAAATTTTAAGAACCTAATTCACCCCCTTGTAGGTGGATATAGGACTAACAATAGTTTTAAGTATAATTCTGAATGCCATCTAAGAAAGCCACATGGTGTTCATGTGATTAATGACACAGTAGATCTTGTAACTCAAATGGAAGTATTGAATAAGAAGTTGGATAGTTTAATGAGTGGAGCTAGTAGTAGTTCTCATAAAGTTGAATGTGAAAGTTATGTTATTACCTTCCATACATCATTGTAATGTCAAGAAGGTAGTCCTTTTGCCCGAGACTTAGAATAACCCCAATATGTTGGAAATTTAAATAGGCCAAGAGGAAACTCTTTCTTAAACACTTATAATCCTAGTTGGAGGAACAATCCAAATTCTTTATGGAGCAATAATCAGAACTACCAGCAACCACCACAACAAATTCAAACTAACCCTTAAAGAGTTCCTCTACTTGGTTTTAGAGCCAATCAACCTTAAGAAGAGTTGCCTCGTTTTAAAGACATAGTTTTAAAGAGAGTCTTGAATGTACAATCTTTAGGTGTTAATTAAGAATTTAACGGCTCAAGTTAGCCAAATTGCACAACTTTTACAGGAGAGGCTACTTGGTAAGCTCCTAAGTACCACTGAAGCCAATCCTTTAGAACATTCTAAGGTTATTATCTTAATAAGTGGAAGAGAGGTCGAGAATGAAAGGAAGAAGGTAAAAGAGAAAGGAAATCAAGTGTTATTGGAGAGTGAAGAACAAGAGATAACAAGAGAGCATGACAGAAGAGAGAGAGCTAATGATAAAAGAAAGATAGTTGAAGAAAACAGAAAGGAAGAAGGACGTGACAGAAGAGAGAGAGTTAAGAAGAAGAGAAGAAGAAGGAAAAGGAAGATGAGGGTGAAAGTTCAGAGAGGCCACCTAGGTTATTTACTAATCTAATTGTGCAACCATATAGGTCTAGGATAGCATACCCTCAAAAGTTGAGAAATACACACCTCGATAAGTAATTTGGGAAATTCTTGGAGATGTCTAAGAAGTTTCATACTAATATCCCATTTGCTGAGACAATTGCTCCAATTCCTTTATATGCTAAAATTTTAAAGGAAATCCTATCTAAGAAGAGACGATTGGAGGAATATGAGACTGTAAAGCTAAATGAAGAGTGTTCCACTATCCTATTAATGAAGTTACCTCCAAAACTCAACGACATTAGTAGTTTCACCATTCCTTATACAATTGGTAGCTTACAAATAGATAGGGCTTTGATGGATCTTGGAGCAAGTATTAAT
>JAOXYD010005432.1:0-15454 GCA_028565735.1 Pinacopodium congolense | reverse complement strand
CTTTTGTTGGCGATTTCTAATGTGAATTTGATATGTCATCCCACCTTCCTATGGGTTCCCTACCGGCCTAGTGATACAAGTACCACACTCCTTTCCTTTCTCCAATCATAAAGTCCCTTGATCTCTTTCTTTTTCTTTCATCCCCTCGGAACAAAATAAGTCAGGTCCCGTTCTTTCTAATTAAAAAAAAGGGGGTGAAGCGCCCGTTTGAAGTGTCGAAGGCCTGCCTATGCCAAAGTAAGAAAGAAAGTACGTTAAGGTTACGAAGTCACTTAGTCGAACTATAAAGAAATGGAGACTAAGGTTACGAAATAAGGTCAGTTGGTTAAGAAAAGCTTAGGTTATGAAATATCTTAGCCGTTTACTAATTAAATTAAGTAGCAATGAGGCGTCAGTATGGAGTTGTGTCAGCTGTAGATATAAACTAGGCTAAGGTACAGACTTCATCTCTTCTATTCTCTTTACTTACACCTCCAATCCAACTTCTGCTGAGTCTAACGAGCCTCTGGTGCAAAGCCTACTACTATGGATCGAGACTACGAAAAGGTAGAACACCATAGAAACTTCGCTGACTTTATCATAAACCTTGCTTTTGATATGCTCAATAAGAAGATAGAATAGGGAAAATAGGTTAGTGTTCCACTTCCTAAGTCAATCATCTTTGCCCAAGTGTGAACTACAGACGACTCTCCAGTGATTCCTTCTTTCTTGACTTCTAGGTTAACCCAACCCGAATGGGAAAAAGAGGGTCAACTAAACAGTGGTTCATTTTTTTACATTTACTGAGGCAAACCAATTAGGCATTTTAGAAAGGGAAGGGAAGTTATCACCAAAGGGGGAAGTAGGAATGAAGGAGGTGGGAAGCTACCGCATCTAGAATAAAATGCAAGCTTATCCTTTACTTATCCTTTTTTTTAGAGCGTACTGCAATTGAAAGACAAAGGGTTTATGGATAAAGTAATCGGAGTGATAAATAGTTACGGTTGCAAAAACCAGATAAAGTTAGTTACCTTTCGAATCAAAGTAGCTACAGGCCGAGTACTAAGACTATAAGGGGTGGGGGGAGCAAAGCTTCATAGATAGCTTCCCTTCCTCGCCCTTTCTTTCTGGCGACTAGCTTCTTAAATGGGTGGCTTGGTAAGTAACAAGTTACCTTCAGTGTCAGTCAAATTCCTATTAATAATAGGCTGGAATGGTGGGGAAGGAGGCCCTCTCTACTTCAACAAAAAGGGGGAAATCACCATTTCACAACCCTTCCTCTACAACTACCTTTCGCCCCAGGGGCATCATCGAAAAAGATTGTCGGGGACAAGGTGAGAACCTTTCATTGGTTATGCCCTTTAAGTGTTCGTTCTTCCATCTTTAGATATATATATGGAGATAGAGCCAGAGATAGAGATCTATATCTTTCTATCGATAGAAAGAGAAATATATTGAGAAAAAAATGGATATTAATTTGGGTTCAAGATGTATGAATAAAAGAGAGAAATAAATAGATAGGGTGGAGCCTGCTAAAGGAAGGTCGCGTTAGTGCCCCTGCAATCAAACTCAAGCTTGTAGTTTATCCTATCTATAGAAAGGGGCTTCTTCAAATATCCCAAGCATCTCAAAGCTTGTAGTTTAGGGGTGCGTAGGTTTGGAACCCTATACAAGGGGCTAGTGCGCAATGACTTTATTTAAGAGGGGCGTAGCGCTTGAATCGAAAGAGACTAATTTTTATTTTGATAGGAGTATAGTAGTAGGTGCTTGTTGCTCGCTTGCTGTCTACTAAACGAGCCTTCACTACCTACCCAGCCTCTACTTTAATCTTAAGCAAAGTGAAGTCAAATCAATATAGTGAATAGCCCAACCTCTTTGTTTGAAGCTTTTCCAGAAAGCTTCTACTTGTTGAAGTAAAGCTTCCCATAATTCCAAAGCACAACAATAGACGACTTACAATTATAGTATAGGAAAAAGCTTCTCTTTGATAACGGTCATAGCGGGTTCAAAAAGGATCTGATCGTAGATAGAGACTAAAAGTTGTACAAGGGAGGGGTAAAGGTAGATGTGGCCAAGTGGATCAAGGCAGTGGATTGTGAATCCACCATGTACAGGTTCAATCCCTGTCATTCGTCCATCACATCCATAAAGGATTTGCTTACGGAAAAAGAATACAAACCTTTCCCCCAAGTCACTACTTTCTTAAACAACCCTACTTTATCCATTCCGATGAATTAGTTGGGTTTTCATATCCGATCCTAGCTTCGACCTCAACACTCCTTTAATAGTAGAGCTTTGCTAAAGCTATCTTCTCAGTTTATAGTACATCAAAATCTACTTACTTGCATCCAATCCACTTGCTTACTCACAAAAACACTAGATGCTTTGCTATGAATACTTGCTTTCAATGAGAGAATCTTTCTCTTAGCTAAGTAAGCTCCCCCTCTTTGAGCATTATACCTTATGCTAGCTAAAAAACTAGAATGGAATTATCAGCTAATAGATCTGATTCATACCTAGTTCAAGAAGAAACATCTCACTTCTATTTACTCAGACTCCTCTTTCTTATCGAAGAATAAAGAACTCTAGCTCCTTCTAGAACTATTGCATTTTTATCGACCAATTCCCACTGATTCAATCAACCTAGGTACTCAGGCCTTAGAGCTAATTTGATAGTCCATCGTTACATATATCTCTGACTTTGAAGTGAAGCTACTTCGATCATTCCCGAGTCGATAATAGAGACCCTTGCTTGCTATATAAAGCATGGAACCCTAAGCATCTACTTTGACGGGGAGTTGACTTGCTAATGCTGTATTACTCTATCGTTTAGGTAGCCCTGGAATGGCATATCAGCTTACCCGCTTTTCGATTCCTTATACCTTTCATCCTGACCTATCCATCTAACTATCTGGCCTTCACTTTGAGTGACTATATTAACTACATCTTTGGCCATTCTCTTGGTTATATACCTACGCTCCACTCATTTCATGAATGGGATTTCTGTCCTCGTCAGATCAATTGGGCTGCATATCCTAACTGACTAGGACTAATCTTCCATCTGACTAAACACACTTTTAGAAAGCATCTTTCCCCTTTCCCCTCTCTGATTCTCATGTCGGTTCATTCTAAGTGACGACTTGTGCCCTAATTAAACACTTAGTCGCCTTCCTCCCCCCGCTTGGTCGTTCCTGGCACATTTATAGCTTATACCACTAACTTCGTTCCTTATCCTCTATTAGATATGCTCAGTCACTTCAGAAGATCTAGCAATGTCCCAAGACACCTTCTAGTTAAAGGAATTCTACTTGATGGCTTCGATGCCCTTACACATGCTAGAAAATAGGGAACATCGTATGAGACATCTTTCCAACTCCAATCTCATAAAGCGGCATTCATTCTCTACTTATTTCTTCCTTATTGAATCTCGAAGCCAGAAAACAACGACTCTTTTTCTATCATGGAATAAAAACCAGATATTGAATAGCTTGGACTTCATACCATCTTAAGAAGAAGTTATGGGCTTAAGGACCATTTTCATAGATCTATTTGGGGCATCTAACCAAAAGGGAGACTCTATCACTCATTTTTAGAACATGAGCCACTTTCTGAGCTGGTCTTTCCTTCCATACCCATACTTACGAATAAAGCAAGCATATCAATCGTTATTTGAAACTAACTACTCTTTCAGCTAGTAATCTTTGATTTCCTATCCTATGCTGACTCACTCACTTTGACTTTTCTTTCGAAGCATTCTTTCCCTGGTCCTATCGAAGTCCAATTTTTTACTTTAATATAACCAAACTAGGTACTGAGTTCCAGAGAGTACCAGAGATGGTTGTGTTTGTACAAGATTCGCAAAGCTAAGCACGAAAAATTTAGAGCCTTGACAATCGGAGGCTCTTGTCGGGAAATCGACAACGATCGAGCCCGCTCAGCCAGAAGCAAAAAGGAGTCCCACCCAATCTCGGTGAACAAAATCACTTATTGCAACTACATCAAAAACCTCTATTCATTTAAGAGTCATCGTGTGAGGCACAGGCTTAGAGGTTGGAGACCTTACTTTGGGTCTAATTTAGGAGAAGAGAGAGCTCATCAGCCTAGAATAGAATCGAGAAGAGCAATGGTCTTTGTTCGAATTGCTTGGGTTAAAGATATGAAATTTCTTCAGTGTTATAGGAATCATCCCAATTTGCAGAACGGAGCAAAAAATCTAGATAAATTACTAGATGATTCCGGTCTCTCTTTTAGAGTGCCATCCGTGTTGGCGAATTGATTTAATATAGTAACCGTTGGTCCAACTCAAGTATTGAACCCAAATCTTTGTGTTGATTTTAGGCATTCTTCTTATGTAACCCTAGATCAACTTCCTTAGCCTTATCTTGAGTGGAAAGCTGGTGAACGCAATTCTTTTGCCAACTTCTTGAAAAAAGGCTCCTGAAAAATGTTTGATGACACTTTCAGTCAATCTCCCATAGGAGGTGTACCTTGTGGGAAAGTCCATTTCGTCAAACTGGAGTAGGAGTAGGACATAACAGGTCATAACAGAGTTCCTCAAACAACAAGATTCACTGATAGTTGAATTAAAAAAGGCTAACGAAGGGATATCTAGAAAGCTTGCAGAACTGGAAGAACGAAGCCCCGAAACTCGAATTTTAATGCCCACAGATCTTTTAGAAGTAGGCACCTAAAGATTCCAAAGAAGCTAGCCACTATCATTGTATAATAAGGCATATGCTAAACTCTTGGGCTGTAGGAAGAGCATTTTTCTATGTATATTCAATAGACCCCCGCCCCTAGTCAGATGATCCCTCGTTCTATCTAACCCCCTGGGTAAGCCTCATTGTTTATAATTTCAGTCTCTCTTGGTCGTATCATCGATCGAAGATAACACATTATCTCAGCTGGGTTGGTATTCGGTTTTATTCGTGTAGGTAGTTTACTAACCTAGCCTCCAACCTTTCCAGAGTGACTGAGAAAATACTAAGCACCGGACCTTGGGGGTAACTCCTCTTTGGTAGGGATGGGAAACAAGACAAAAAGATTCTGAGCGCCCCGAGAAAGGAGATTTTTGATAACCTCAATAAAGTTCTTTATTTCAATAAGGTGATTATAGCATCGATAGCTTTGTTCGTAAGGAAAAAGCATTTAGGCCAATCTTCCTAATAAGGATTGAGAGGTCTTTTTTTTTTTGTTAACAATTTGGAGAGTTTTCTTTTACATATTAGACTGGGGCAAAAAAGGTAAAATCATAGCGCATATAGCACAAAAAGGAAATCTGATTTCGGTAAGACTGGATCTCAATCGTAGTTCAGATTTAAAGTGGTTCAGTGAGGGCAACGGCGAAAGTCACCGAATGGGTCATTCTTTTCCTTCTGTTTTCCAATTAAAAAAAAGTGTGGGAGGACGTTGCAGATGTTTGGGACAAACACGACTTCTTCTAATTCCAAAAGACCACTGGAAAACACTTGGGACCAGAGCATGCCGTGAAAGAATCATGAACACTGGGTGGGCGTACTTCGACCATGTCTCTGGGGCACAGTTGAATGTAGATATCATGAACGTGAGGTGAAAGATACCAGGTCGAGAAACTCGGGCAACCACCCCCTAGCGTCGATCGCTAGCGCATCTAGGGCCCCGTCACCCAGCTTAGCTAGAGAGGCCTAGCCTGATATGAGAAGTTCTAATTCGATTCAGATATAATGAATTCAAGAATGTCTTAGCTCCTAGAATCAATAAGAAAACAAGTTCTAAGTTTTAGAATAGTGAATAAATTGAAACAAAAGAAGAGACGTTTCTCGCTCGACGCCTAAAGTGCACTATGCTCCACTTCAACAAATGAGAGTTTTCGGTGGAACTGGTGAACCACGGGAGCTGGTTAGATGCGTGGGAAGGGAAGGAGCCTTAATCAACCCTCTTCTTTCTTTCTTTTTCTTTGACAAAAGTAGTACAAAGAGATTAGACTCTCGGCTGAGACTAAGTAGCCACCGACCGTTCCGACACGCCCCCAACTTATCTTGATGAAGACTGAAAACCTATCTAAACGAAAATGGAGCCTAGTTTAATTTTAAGCTATAAAAAAAATGATAGAATGGAAAATGAAAAATAACCCACTAGTAGGCAAGGGATATGGGTTGAAGTCTCTCTTAGTAAAGAGAGTTGTAGATTCGTAGAAAAGGAAAAGAGCCTTTACTTTCTATGTTATTAGTAATACGCGCCAGCTGTAATCTTTCTAAAGTAATAAGGTAAAAAGTTGACTTTGAGAAAGATAGTGCTTGTTGTCGCTTTATTAGTAAGTAAGCTTCTTTTATATCAATAAAGGCGAAAGGTTGCTCTTATAATGATCCAAATTTTATAAATAATAGTTGGTACGCTAGCGCTTTAGTTTGAAATAAGGAAATTAAGGCCTTTACTAATAACATAGAAAATTATCAGGGTGTGTAGGGGTGGAACCCTATACAAAAGACGTTTCCTTTCAAATGACAACTCCCTCATTCTTCTGTGAGGGCCTTGCAAGAAACCAAACCGTCCCCCGCCCGATCAAGTACCAGTTGCTTCGTTGGTAGGCCCACTTAGGTTAGGTTTTCTTACCAACCTCTGGTGCGTAATTGACATGTTGCTAGCTTCAACTCGGTTGAATAAGAATCATTGATTCCCTTTACCGTCCATTTCTTATTCATTTAGGGTGCTCAGCCGGTGCTCCTTTCTCAAACAAGAACAACTCTGAACGTTAGGTAAGATAAGGGAAGACCACCTGAGCAAACTGATCGAAGGTACTCGACTTCTCTTAACTGAGCAATAACGGCTTAAAGTTAAGCATATCACGAGCAGTGTCGCTGTGCGGGGAGAAGCGTCTCAAAGCAAAGTATGGGGCAAGGGATTAAATGCTTTGACTTTGTCCCCCGGGATCCACCATAGGTTGGGTTTTAGCGAGAGCCTTGTGATGGGTGGCTATCCAGCACAGTTCGGAGAGCAATTTTTGTCTGCACTGGTGAATGGAAGCCCCCTACCAAGCAAGAAAGAAATGGTTCTTTCCACGGTAGTGTAACCATTGACTATATTTATTATTATGGTAAATCAATGTATCAAGATGTTAATATGAGATCTTATTTTAGCTCTATACATTCACCTACGAAACTCACTTTTGGCTTTCGTCTTAGTAGGTGTATTATTCATTCATTTCTTTCTTCCCATTTGACCATGATGATTGAAAAGACGTGAAAAAAATAGACTCGAAAAGGGGAAGGGCCAGTGGTCGACATTTGGGAAAGTCAGGCTGATCTGGTGTCTTCATTCAAGCGATAATATATAAGAAGAATGAAATGAAGTGAGAGGCCAGGGGTAGGGAAAAGAGTAAAGTCGATCAGGCTCGACGACCAAGAGAAGGAAAACAAAAGAAGGATTTGACCGAAAAAGAAGTCAGGCTATGGATACCATGACTAATCACCATCGATAAGGAAGAATCTTGCTAAATCACTTCGAGTGAGCGGGGCCTTCAAGCATCTGAAATACATCAGGGTTATAAATGACATAGGATTCCTGATAGAAAATGACAACTCCTTAAAAAAAACAAAGTTATTCAAGCTATTTTTCCCAAAGAAGTCCCGCTCCAAGGGCCCGATAAGTCATCTACTTAAAAGACCCTCCCTACAGTGTGTCTCTCTTTGAATTTTTTGGACATGCAATATTTTTTTGAATACAAAGAACCAAATTCATTTCGACCCTGTCATAATTTTTAATTATTTCGTGGCACTGGTCGTGGTTGAACCATCCACGATAAGGGGAGTGAATGCTCAGGGAGAACTTTAGATAAGAGAATACATTCTCGAATTGCTTTTTTTGTAGAAAGCTCAACTAGCGAGAAAAAGTGTTTGGTCGAAGCCAAAAAGGGGTTGACTCACTTCATTCGCCAAGCAAATGATCTTCCTTTCACGGGAATAACAAAAACCACCATCTCACTCTTTCCTTTCTTCGGTGCTACCTTTTTCTTTCCAAGGGAGGGGTTGGGGTGTATAATAACCATTTTTTAGGATGCCCAGGAACAACTCCTAGGTCAATTAAGGATGAAATGTTGGAACCCCATAGGTAAGGAAAAGATAATAGAATTGATAGAGAAATTCATAAACCTAGGTAGGATAGGAGAACTGATAAAGGGAATAGAAATGCTGATAGAGATTCTACTTATAAACAGAAAAATTTCGTACGAGTGCAACTCTTATTTGAACGAACTGAAAAAAATGCAATCTTTGTTGTCTAATAGAATAAACACTAATACCTTAATTGAGTCGGTCAAGATGAAATCTATTTATCAAAGTGCTTCTCCGATTGCTCAAGACATCTCTTTCAACTGAGGAACAAAAAAAGATCATTTCGATCCATTTTTATTAAAATAGTGAAGGATATTCCATTAGTAATGAAAAAAGGGGTGGAGGGGATCTGTATATGTTGTTCAGGTTGATCAGAAGGTGCAAAAATAGCTAGAATAGAATGCAGAAAGTATGGAAAAACATCTCATAATGTATTGAACCAAAAAATAGATTATGCTCATACGGAAGTATCTACTCATTATGGAATCCCAGGTGTCAAACTTTGGATTTCATATAGTAAAAAAAAAGGGGGACGCTATATCTTAAACATAAGAAATATAGTCAATATCATAAAGGCAGATGTAGTAGGGGTTGCAAACCGGATGGTACACAACTTGGTTTTGGAAGGTATTGCACTAAAAGTTGTAAAGCTAGTCGTCTTTCATATCGAGCCATTGAAGTAGTGTGTCATGCTATAATCGGACAATTCCAAAGAAATGGTAAGAGTTGTCGTGGATCTCCCTATTACCGGGAAACGTATAGAAGTCAGAATGGGGGAAGGAAAAACAAATCCTATGGGTTGGATTGCTCATGTCCATAGGGCAATTACCATTTGAAATTGATGATGTGAGTTTGTCAAATGCTCAACAAGCCCCTACATTAGTGGCGTATAAACCATGTTCATCAACCAAGTTTGTTTAGTGGTCATAACGTAATTGGTTTTTGGGGAAAAAGGGGGTGGGATTCAAAAGAATTAGGCCTTGTTCCTGAACGATGGAAGTGGAAAGACACTATACTAAACTAAAGGAGAGGGATAGACTCCTTTTCTTTTTGTAATAGCTGAAATTGTACAATGAACCCTTTTGTTCCAGGCTATTTTAGGCTATTCAATATCTGGGATTGCGTACCAAGAGATCATCCAGGATATTGTATGAAGAGCGAAAGGAAGAAGATAACCAAGAAATTTGCTCAAGGTCATCGCATCGAAACATGTGATGATTGAAAATCAAGTAGCTAATCTTCATATCCTATTTGATATAGTTCATTTACTAGCTTAGAATTAGATAGGTAAAATATACCCTGTCAATCATTCAAATTTTTTTGGCCCACCTTCATTGATAAGCACAATCACTTTCTTTTCTTTTCCATCCAAAAATCCATCCCATCTCCAACTGAGATCACTCGAAAGTGAAATGAATTTATTTACTTATCAATCCTTTTATGCCCTCCTATCATCCAAAGTGAAAGTAGTTTTGGGGCCTTTAGAAAAATAAAAAACTCTATCTGAGAGATTAATAGGGAAAGGTCAAAAAGGTACTCTCTACCCACCCATAGCTCATTTCCAAGAAGTGCCCTACTCAGTAGACTCTAAAACCTTTCGCTGGAGGATAGCAAAGTACTTCAGGCCCTGAGCGCAAACAATAACTCCTTCATCTCTGAGGTTGATCTCAATCACTTTTTTAATGCTAGGCCCTCCTCTCCCATCCAGTCCACTGTATTCCCATTATCTTTCCCCCAAATCAATCTATCCGTAGCCCAACTACAAAGCAAGATAGCTACCATTGGACTTTCGTGATCGTATGAGTATAAAACTATAAAACTAGGTCTATATTTTAGGGCTATGGATAGGGTTGGAAAACAATTTTCTTACATATTGAAGTTGCTTTCCTTCTCCCTTCTATACCAGACCTAAGTGTTAGACTAGGGCTAGAGTGACTCCCTAGAATTAGAAGAGTGTAACACTATATAAAGGAAGTTGCCATATGCATAGGTTTTATCCAGTCTTTTCTTTTGCCAACCATTTCTTTAGTCTTTCCTTTTGGAATGGAGTCCTTTGTTACAGGGAGTGCTTAGGAGTATGTGGAATGGTCCTATCAATTACTCACTTAAAAAGGAAGAGAAGCACTGATTAGAATTGAAATTGCAACTTAATTGAAAAGCGTGCTGAAAACTAGATAGCTGACAAAAAGCCATTTTTGACTGATAATGAAACTGGATCAAGAGTTGCTAAGAGAAAAACCGCTTGCAAAGGCATTAGAGGAGCGTAGCTTAGGGTGGGGGCAAGGCTTACTAATATTCCCTTACTATATCTGCCTTAATAAGTTCAAAATTCTATTCCCGTCCTTCGATATGAGTGAAGCAGGTTAGTGCCTCTTCGAAAGCCATGATAAAAAAAGTCAAAATGAAATATATAACAAACAAAAGCAAGGAGAGAGCACCCATAATAATTTATATAACAAACAAACCAGTGTGACCGTGTAATAGAATGTTTTATTATGCAATGAAAATGGTTTTATAAGAAGGAAGACTCCTGCAAGTTTATCAAAGCTTATGTGAGCAAAGAACGGTTAGCCCTTATTTCACAAAAGGGCACTCCAACACCTCGAGGAAAGAATCTGTTCTAGAGTTACAGAGAAGGAACTCCATTCTGTTGACTCTACTAGATAGAATAATAGAACCCATTCATAATAAAAAGAAGATTGGGATCCAAGCTCAGAAGGAACACTAGCTTATGTTAACACATGCGAGTCGAACGTTGTTTTCGGGGAGCTAGGCAGAAGAAATAAAAAATAGCACTGACAAAAAGCTTTTTTTTATATAGAAAGAGAGTCAAGGGGGCTTTCGCGGGCGATTCTTTAACTGCAAGCAGCTTTGACTTAATGATGGCCGTGCATGAGATCACACGAGACCACTTCGATTATGAGTCATAGAACATAGCGACCCTAAAAGACCTTTTGCATTATCTTAACTTTTTTTTAGAAAGGTTTCAAATTTCCTGGTCTAAACTTCTACCTATAGAAAAGATCATTAGAGAGGAGACAAGAATTTATGATTCCAGCCAAAAAGACTAGTAAAAGGAAGGTTCAAGAATGTCATCTATTTCAGGAGCTAGATTAGTTAATGATGAACAAGTAAGAATTGCCTTAACATAAATGGATGGACTGGACCTAAAAAAGCCATTCAAGTTCGTTATCGATTATGTATCAGTGGGAACATAAAGAGAAAAGAGTTAACTAAGTCAAGTATTAGATCGACTAAATTGAACAAATGATAGGTCAAGATCATGTTTTCATTGGGAATGGAAGAGGAGAGAAAGATCATACATCGGACGATTCATTTCGATTTCTTGTTATCGTGGAATTCATCATCAAGATGGATTGCTTCGGTTAACGAACTCATACTAGTGCTAGAACTTGTTACAAATGAATTCGAAAATGAAATCAATATACTGAAAGCCCTTGGTACTTGTCTTATCAATCACACTGATAGCTTTAATAGTTCACTGAAATTAGAAGTCGTTTTTTTGGTATTTCACTGGTTACTAATCCAGTCGTATAGTAGGTCTCCTTTAACACTCCATAAGTGGCTCAGCTTTGTTTCTTCCTATAAACTATTGCACATCTTTATCTAATCTGAAGGCTTTGTCGACCGACTCCTCAGATAAAGATGTATCCAACACTACTCTCTCGGAAAGAACCACTTTTTCAATTGTGATTATTTATTATTTAGGACAGACAAAAGAGAGATTTTCTATCAGTCAAAAGCAGATATCGCCCCCATGCTCCTACGGTTCGTCTAACAAGGTATAGGAGGAATAAAAACCAGAGCAAGTTAGGGTATAGAGCCGTAAGTGCGATGGGGGTGACAGAGGATGTGCTTGTACGGTTCATAGAAGGGTATGATCAACTCGTTGATTGTTAGGAACTTTCACTCTTCTATATTCGAAATATGCCTTTATAGGAGCACTACGATCTGTAGCTCAAATGGTATCTTATGAAATCTCTATTAGTCTTATTCTTATTATACGTCTTGTGAGCGCTCGGGTGTTCCCTTAACCCAACCCAAACTAGAGGGAACCGCAGCATAGGGACTGTTAGCATCTCATCGCAAGGTTGATTTGGATTTGAGTTTTGGGTCATAGGGCAGGCTTCGAGTGGGCAGTTTTTTCTGGAAAAGGGTCGAGGCACAAGGATCCTGGTACTATCCAGGTGCGACGAACCCCAGAAGTGATTGTAATAAGCAGAAATCTCACTCACCGGCCTAAACGACAAGCAAACTCTCAAATGTGAGAGCAAGGGATCACCTATCGAATGGATGAGTTCCAAGGAGTGAGGAAAAAAACATGCTTTTAGAGAAGTGACGGTTCGAATCCTTATCTGAATTGCAAGAATAACTGACTAAGCCGTGACATAAGGCCCATTCTCCAACTCTAAATGGGACCAAGCCTTTAGGTTGTTTAAAGAGGTTGGGTGGCAGATCGGCCATAGGAGTACTCCAAGGTATAAACCAGGGCAACAAATGTCGAGTATATGATGATGCCGCTCATTTACATTTCATGGAAGTACCTGGCATAAGAAAGGGATGTAGGTGATGGCACGTTTTGCCTTTCTATCTGGAGAGAGGAGCTAAAATCATTCCTATTAGGTCGAGTCATGCGTGGCATCTAAATAAGGGCATACAGACGCTTGAATGGGACCTATTCTTTTGAAAGCTAAATAGGAAAGAAAGGGGTTGAGCTTATTAATGAGTGCCTTTTTTAACCTTTAGAAAAAAGGCTCTTATGTGAAGCTAACATGGCTAGCTACATACAAGTATAGCCAAATCAAGATGAGACAGGACAGACGGTCAGAGGCTGTAATGGGACTACTATAGGAAAGCCTGTCCCCTCTAGCTAACATATAAAGAGATTCTCGGATAACAGTAGTCTTTATGTGAATCTCTTCCCGACTAGGCCAGGTCGAATTGGGCCACAAGAATGGCTCCACCCATAAGCATCATTTGATGAAAATCCTCCATTCCAGTCGCCTCTCCTTGAAAGTTGCTTGTCAACCATGCTTTCCCTCCCTTAAAATAATAGAATGTTCTTCACGAATCCTTGGGTTGGGGCAACACAACAATGAGTAGTTCGCTCCAGGACTCCACTCCCTCAATAGCAGGATGCCCACCGAAATGGAGTTGGGAGCCAACCTAGACTTTTTTTTCCTGGGGCTTGCCCCAACAACTAAAGAAAAGGTGGGTGCCGAAAAGTAAACAGCTCTGCTTTTTTAAGAAAGCGTTGCTTGATAGGCTCTTCCTACTCACTCAGACAATGCTCTGAACACGAAAGTGTGCAGTTCCTTCTCTCCTATGCTGAGTCACTTGTAACACCTCGGAAAGCACAGACGAGCCACATGTAGGGAAAATTGCATGTGTAGTTTTGGTCAGGGACCCCAGTATACTGTATTAATATGTGTAGGTTCCCATAATTTGAGTGAAATTGTTATGGCACAAAAGCAGATATGGTCAGGTATTCCTTTGTTCCCTGTATTGGTTATGTTCCTCATTTCTTGTCTAACATAAACTAATCGAGCTCCGTTTGATCTCCCAGAAGCGGAAGCTGAATCATTTGCAGGCTATAATGTAGAATATGCAAGGGATGCGATTCTTAATAGTCCACTATTGGCGGATGCTAATGTCCTGGGGTCTCAGGGACTCATTCTCACTGAAACAAGGGGTGGGTCTTTACCAATTCAAAAAATCTTCGATTTTAGGGAAACAAAAAGTGCCTAGCGCGAGCCTTATTAAAAAGACTCCTTACTATTACTATAGATATAGATGGGGGCGCCCCTTATTTCAAACTCAAGGAAAGTCTTTATATATGTGTATTTTGTTAATGTATTAATGTGCAAACGCATGCGATGCGAAGAAAGCAACAATTGAAGCCCTAAAATATAAGTAAAGCCTAAAATTGCTTTACTAATATTTTAGATAGGAATTTGCTTGCTAGTAAAGTCACACTTTTCCTTTTGATATGAGTAGGTGCTTTCTAGGGCAAGGCACTCTTCATTCTTCATTCGAAACTAATGAATGTCCGGTCAGGGGTTTCTGCCTTGTTATAAAAAAGGGAGTTAGGTAAAGCAAACTCCCTCCTTAGGCGAGCACTAGGCTTAGTAAAGTAGAACAAAGCGGGTTTGCATTGCTGGATGCTCCAATCGAAAAAAAATCAGTAGGACCATGCCGGTACTACTGAATATGCGTTATCAAGGACCTTACGAATAAAAAAAACTGGGTCAAACTTTTAACAAGCTTGCCCGCTTCCATAAAACAATATCATGGCAACATAGGCCTAAGTGGTATGATATTGGATCCTTAGGAACCATCACAAGTACGACTGGCCTATATTTGAACGAGAATGTCGTGTCATCTAGTGGAGCCTAGAAGAAGGTGACTCAAGCAAATAGCTGACACCTTTTCAATAGAAAGGAATAGCCAAACCAAGGCAGCTATCTAGTTAATCTCAGAGATCTTCTTCTTCTTATTGGCTGGTGAACTGGAGATGGATGACCACGGTCCCAACCTTACCAGCACCAGAGGTCTACTAATCAATGAACCCCTGAAACCAACTTTCATTTATGACAAAATAAGACAATCCTAACTGGTCATGACATTTTGATATTGATTGAGTTTGAGGGAATTTCACTGACTGAATTCATTCATAAACTCAAACCACCGTAACCCTCGTAACCAAAGCGTCACGACAACATCCAAAGGCGACCTTTAGATTCTTAAGTTGTTTTTAGGAGGCAAGCGTAGGAATGCTGACCACTACATAAGCCATTAGTGGTTAAGAGAAAGTAAGTAGCACCTTGTATAGGTTGAAGTTATGAAGCTTACCTTATTATTAGAGAAAGTCATTGCGTGCTAGCCTAGCTAGCTAACGTTTTTTTTTTCAGCCGGCTATTATGTTAGTTGTAGCTTGCCTTCCCTCCTTCTCTCACTTTGGAAATATTTTTCAGTCTTTCATTATGATGACCTGGTGTTGAGAGTAATTCGTAAAACAAATTACGACTACAAGTTTTAAGCTCAAAACCGTAAGTATACGGGTCGTACTTGTAGTAAAGAACGGATATCGATCCCACGAGGATTGATATTTAAACACCCTATTAATTTGGCTTACACTTTGTTTAAAAAATCAAATTAAGCAAATAATAAAAAAAACAAATAAATCGGACGCAGACAAGTTTGGAAGCAAGAGCGAGCAACACAACCAATCGCAAACACAACAAACAAAAAATTGGGGGAAAAACACAAGGTTTAAGCATAAGATTTGTCATTATCTTTATTTGTTTCCCTTTGGTTAATTAATCTAATTTATATTTGGCCCAAGATTTCCTAATATTTTAGCTACC
>JAOXYD010005411.1:0-29021 GCA_028565735.1 Pinacopodium congolense | reverse complement strand
TTTGATTAATTCAAAATAACAATAATAATACACAAAATTAAGAGTTTAGAATGAACCAAATCACATCCCCAGATGGTTATCTAACGCTGAACACGTCAATGAAGCTGCTAGAAATTGAAAATAACCTGAAAATATCAAATTACAAAAGATTGAAAAGAAAAATAACCTAAAAACTACTTTGATCTAAAAACTAACTACAACTAAAGTGTTTTGCTCTAAATCTAGGTGCTTAGAATGTCTGGAGAGACCCTCTATTTATAGGAGTGGAGTAGTTCCAAATGGAGGAAGAAGATACCCGCAAATGTTGAAGATTTGAGTCAATAATTGCTAAACATTTAAGCACTGAAATAGGGGTAAATTGGCATCAAATAACAACCAAAAACACTATAAAGTTTCCCCCTAACAGTTGACCTCTTTAACCATGTCTAAGGAGAGCTTCTAATGCATGGCCGACCTTTGTTTATGGAGTATAGAGAGCTTCCTGAGGTTTTCTTCTTTGGACCATAGTTCTCCACCCTTCTCTAGTCTCTATGCTTTTAGCCCTCTCTCCTTTTGCCTTTTATGTCTCCACTTGCTAGGGCTGCGTGTCCCTCATGTCAAGAAAAAAACTAGCTCGCCAAGTGTTGCATTTCATGCCTTCTTTCCAATGCCATTTGCTGCTGCATTAAACTCTCCAAGTGGCTGTGTTTTGAATAGAAAGAAAGTTTGTCTAATTTATGTCGTTTCATGCTTTTGAGGAAGGCTCATGATATTACATTTTAGGCGTAAGGAGAGGCTCCTAATGCTGCCAATATGCTATCATTTTGGACTAAAAGGAAGCTCCAAATGTGCTACTCTCTTCTTATCATATTAATTACTGAGACTTCAACTTAAAGCTCCAAATTGGTTGGCCAAAACTCTCCTCTTCTATGCATATGGTGTTTCCATTTAATTCTTTTTAAAGTGCTCCAACTGGCTATCAAAACTTCATGCTTTAATACAAATTTTGTATTCCATTATTAAATCTATATGTAACATTAGTAGGAACACAAAATGAGAAATTTAACACAAAGATAGGAATAAATTCAAACGAAACAACATATAAAAATATAATAAAATTTATTCCTGTTAAATACCCTCACACCTGAATCATTGCTTGTCCTCAAGTAATGATTTAAAAATTCTACTAAAGCTATCTTAATCCAAATTCAAGAGCCAATTGAGTACAAACAAAAAAAATTCATGTCGTTAATATAGTTCATAAATCTCAATTCTTTCATAACTAAAAACTTGGTTAACCACATGCAAACACACAAAGTTAGTAAGAAGTAATCCCAAATGTGCAATATCAAATCTTCAAGACATTTTGCATAAGTCATCACATGAATATAGTCAATGATGTTCCAAAATACGCAAAACACAATTGAAAATACAACACAATTTGAGTTTTGAGCAATGCCTATTTTAAAATTCATCTAACGTTTTGACACGAAGGTAAACACTTTATGGTGAACACCCCCGGTTACTATATTAGATCACTATCTCAAATGACTAAAAACACCACTTATAACTTCAACATTAGAGAGTTTGAGTTGAAGCTAGCGGAGTAAGAATTACCTAATACACAACAACATAAAAACAATGCAAATGCTATTTATTCAACAATAGAAATAAAGATGATTTTGGATTCAACAATGCAAAAACAACAATGATTTTCTCTTTACTTCTTTTTCTTTTCTTTCTTTTTCTTTTTCTCTTTCTTCTTCTTTTTTTCTTTGTTTCCTTTTTGTTTCTTTTTATTTCTTTTCACTTTTTTTTTTCAACAAATGATTTCAAACATCCCATTCCATATTCCTATAATAAACTATACAAAATGTACTTCAACATCAAACATCATATAAATGGATCACTAGACATGCATGGCACTTGAGAGAAAAAGAAGAAAAAACTTAAGGGTTAGAAATCAATCCAGAATCAATCATTGTTCACCAAATTAAAATCAACAATTGCTTTCCAATACTATAATTAACTAACAACTAAAGATCAAGATTAGCTAAAGCTATTATATTTAAATCATAACCATCAGACTCATAACAGTTCAAGTACCGAAAAATTTTAAACTGCCCCACCCCTACAATTAAATGAGACATTGTCCATAATGTCCTAAAAATAATGAAAACACATGCAAGAGGGTAGGAAAAAAAGTACTTCTCTGGATCAAAGAAGCTAAATGGTGCTTAAGCTCGGAGATTGTAGCTTCCTTGTTTGAAGAAGAATGTAGCTCAACTTCCACCTAAAACCAAAACACACAAAAACAAATAAAGAAAATAAACCAAACCATCTAAAAGACATTTAAAAAAGAGAAAAGTATGCAAACTAAAGGATACGGATGGGATGCCTCCCATCAAGCGGTTAGTTAAGGTCATAAGTTGACCCTTGGCATGATTAATGTCATCCATTGTTAAATGGATGCTTGAACCCAACAGGAAGCATGTTTAATGTCTTATGTGAGCTCAAAACAGCGTCCATTGAAGTAAGCTCATAATCAGCTTGATGTCGCATAGAATTAGAGTGGAACCCCATCGTTTCATTGTCATACTCCATGCTTCACTTGCCTCCATCAACATCTCCCTACCAACAAAATGGTCTCCCTAATGGTGTAGGAAATGCTTTTAGAGACTTGACATTTTGTTCATCACCTTCTAACTCCCGCTTGTTCACATACAACTCCTTTAAGAATTTGGCTGGCTTCTGGTCCTCGTGCTCCTAATCCTCATGTTTCTCTTTCTTGCTCTTCCTCTCTTGTACTTCTTTCTTCTCCTCCTCCTTTTCTTCTTCTTCTTCTTCCTTCTTCAACCTACTAAGAAAAGGAATATAAATGTGATTATTAATACCAAAAGGATTAGTATTGACCTTGGGAGGCATGTCATCCTCCTTTTTTTCGAAGAACACCTCATTTTCCTCAACTAGCTCCTCTTGTTATTGTCATTCTCCACCTTTTGGTGAAATCACACATGTCATCTCCTCATGGTCTTTCTCT
The DNA here is from genome assembly GCA_028565735.1 of Pinacopodium congolense. Classification (NCBI taxonomy): domain Eukaryota; kingdom Viridiplantae; phylum Streptophyta; class Magnoliopsida; order Malpighiales; family Erythroxylaceae; genus Pinacopodium; species Pinacopodium congolense. Next base: position 26,002 of record JAOXYD010005411.1, on the reverse strand, counting down.
GACTGGCTAGGTGTACTTAAAGAGACTTTGTCTTCTAAACTTGCTATTACTTCTACTAGTTGGCTGACTTGATCCTCTAAGTCTTTCAAGCCACTCCTCATTTCTTACTGGCACTGGAGAGTGCTCATATCCAAACTCTTTGCAATCTCCTCCAATGGCATCCCATCAGCTTGTAGTGGTGATGTTGGAGGTGAAGGCATAGATAGATAATGCAATTGACTCTGATAGCATAGTAGTGGAGCACTGAATCCATGCTGGCTGCTCCCATCTAAATAGTAAGGATGATCCTCCCACTTCGAATAGTAACTCGAAGTGTATGGATTATACCATCCTTATTGATCTTCCTGGAAACTTCCAACCACATAGAACTATTACTGAGCCTACAAGGAAGGACACATATCAATAAAATGACCTAAAAATCACATAAATTACTGTCTATGGTATCTATTATTGCTTGGCCAACCACCAAGGATATGAGATTTGTTACCTATTGTTCCATCCTAGAGATAGTAGCAAACTCAAAATCTTAATCAACACAAGAATTAACACAAGAAGGGTCATAATAAAAAGAATGTTGAAAATAAGCCATTACTTAAAAAAGCTATGAAACATAAACAAACATAATACAAAGGTGACAAAGGATTAACAAAAATGAAAAAGAAAGCAACACCAAAAATAGAATGTAACAAATGTCAGCTCCCCGACAATGGCACCAAAAATTTGATAGCTTGTCACAAACTACCAAGTAATAAATTCTTAACTTCTAAAATATGCAATAAATGGTAAGCTAGGATCGAACCACATGGAGTTGGGATACAAATGCTATTCCAAATGTTGCAAGAAAAAGAAACAAAAAACCCTAAATGCAAAGAGGCTTAACATCACTAAAATGCAAATAAAAACAATAAAAAGGCAAACAAAGAGTAAAATACAATAAACAAACAATAATGACAAAGAAATAATCCCAAAGTATTGTCAGGATTCTAGGATAACTATTTCTCCTTGAATCTAGGTAAAAGGTGCTCTAGCTATGGGGTTAGCTTATAATGTTGAACAAGCTCTTAAAACCTCAGTTCCTCTAACTTAGGTAAATCTAACAAGCTATAGAAATGCCCATGTCTTCACTATAATTTAGAACAAGCTCTCTTGATTTAATAGTGAACACGCATTAGATAAAAAGGAATGACTAACTTATGATACTAACTCACAAGTTCAAAAAGTGTAAACCAAAGGTATGGAACCTTAGACTAGTTGGTTATGTATCCAAACAAAACCAACCAACTTATTGCTACTTTTAGAAAATTGCCAAGGACAATTACATATCACATGCTCAATCCTAGCGTTTAAATTAGGAAATAACCCAAAAGATGATCAAGCCTAAAGATAATACCTAATTCATGTCATTTATCCAAAGTTCCAAACCAACCTAAGCATAAAACACTATATCAATTTAAAACAAACTCCGTTTGCACAATTGATTACCCTTTCATCCTTCCTATACCTTCAAGCCCTTAAAAACCTAACCACACATACTTGAATTAAGCCAAAAAAAAAAAGACTAAATAAACAAAAACCATACTTAATTCAATTAAACTAAGGCTAAAAATTAAAAATGCCAAAGGAAAAATATCATTTAACACTCAAACTAACACCAAAATAATTTACTTAAACCAATAATTAATTAACTAAGACCTAATTATCAAATATAAATTAACTAAAGGCATTAAATATAAATGAAAACTTATGAAATAAAGCTTAAAACTTAATAAAGTTAACAAAAATAACATAAACTAAAGATTAATACATAAGAAAGCAAATCAACACATGCATTAAATTCAAACGTTTGGCCAAGATAAAAAAAAACACAAGAGAAAATGAAAAGGAAACAAGAATTGGTATTCTGACAACACAAGGAAAAGCAAGTGAAAATGGAAGTAAGAACTAGCCAATAACATTCGAAGGACAACAAATAAAAGTAAGAAAAAAGACAAAGAATTATAGCTAGCTAAAGGTGGTGGATGACTTATGATTTAATTCAAATTAAATCCAAAATGAGGGTGTTGTCTACAATCCGTGGACATCCCAGAGGTGTTAGTTAATGAGATAGAAAGGTAACTAGTTAAAAAATTAAAAATAGTGATGCCTGATAAATTTGGTCAATATTATGGTAAATTTAATGAAACTTGATAATTTTCAGGTCCAGTTGCAAAGTTTCTTATTAGTTGAGGCATATGTGCATAGTACATAATGTCTGGTGCACTTCAACAAAATGGTATATTTGGAAGGAAATTCTGTATTCTTATAGACATTATTACGAATATGTTAAGTTATAGTATTATACACATACATTAAAGATTGATATGTATCTGCTTAATAGGATTCCTTGTAAGGCAATTCCTAAGACTCCTTATGAATTGTGGACAGGAAGGAAACCTAATTTAAGGCACCTTCACATTTATGGTTACCTGAAAGAAGTAAGATTATATAATCTATATGAAAAGAAGCTTGATGTAAGAACTGTTAATGGTTAATTCATCGACTATCCTAAAAAGCTTTAAGAGTATAGATTTTACAATCCTAATTAGAGTACGAGAATAGTTGAGTCTAGTAATTCTTGATTCAATAAGAATGGCCAAATTAGTGGGAGTAGGGAATTACAAAGATTTTATATTCAAAAGAGTCGGGTCGAAACTCTTCTATCAAGAGTTAATTCCTTAGTTTTTGTCCTTCTTGTTGTATCACGGTAGCGTAACATGTCAAAACAATAAATTAATATTTCAAACCCACAAGTTGAAAATATTAATGATGAACCATCTAATCATGCTCAAGTTAAAAATGAATAAGTGATGTCCCAAGAAATAGTATTGAAAGGTTTGTAAGGTAGAAAAGACTAACTATTTCGAACAACTACATGGTTTGTTCACTTAAATATGAATGTGACTTAAGTATTGATCAGGATCTAGCCTTGTCAGAAAAATCCATAAAATATAGCAATTCTTAAAAAATGGCTTAATGTTATGAAAGAAGAGTTGAAATCAATAGATTAAAAAAAGTCTAGGAATTAGTTAAGCTAATAGAAGGTACAAAGCAAGTGAGTTATAAATTGGTCTTTAAGACCAAATGTGAGTTACAAAGCAATATCGCAAGGTACAGAGCTAGAATTTTTGTCAATGATTACACTAAAAAAGATGGCATCGACTATAAAGAGACCTTCTCTCCAATTTTAAAGAAAGACTTTTTAAGGATTGTTAAGGCTTTAATGGCTCATTAAAATTTAGAGCTCCAAACAATGTACGTAAGGACCACCTTTCTAAATGGTTACTTGGAAGAAAAAGTTTATACGGATTAACTGAAGGTTTCTCAACAACAGGAAAGGAACATTTGGTGTGTAAATTAAAGAAGTCAATATATAGATTGGAATAATCTTCCCGATGATGGTACCTTAAGTTTAATGATACCATTATGTCTTATAGTTTTGTAGAGAACACTATTAATCGTTGTATCTATATGAAGGCTAGTTGGAGTAAGTTCAATATATTAGTCCTATAAGTTGACGATATTCTTCTTACTGCTATATAATGTAAAGAAATTTCTCTCTAATAATTTTAAAATGAAAGATATAGGTGAGGCATTTTTTGTGATACGAATAGAAATATTTCGTGATAGATCATAAGGATTATTGGGATTGTATTAGCGAACTTATATTGAGAAAGTACTAAAACGATTTATAATGGAAAACTGCTTTGTAGGAATAGTTCTAATTCAAAAAGGAGACAATTTCGGTGAAATGAACTGTCCAAATAACGATTTAGAATGAAAGGTAATGGAGTCTATTCCTTATACATCAGTAGTTAGGAACTTAATATATGCTTAAGCTTATATTAAGCTATATATCAGTTTTACTGTTGGAATGTTGGGTTGATATCAAATTTAAGCAAACATTAAGGTACCAACTACTAACGTATATGGAATAGACTCTATTACCTTTCATTCTAAATCATTTTTTGAACATTGCATTTAACTAAACTTGTCCTATTTCTGAATTAGAACTATTCTTACAGAGCAATTTTTCATTCTAAATCTCTTTAATACTTTCTCAATAAACTTCGCTGAGATAATCTTAACAATACATGTGATCTATCATAAAATATTTCTATTCCTATCACATAAGATGCATCACTCATATCTTTCATTTGGAAACCATTAGAGAGAAATTTCTTTATAACATGTAACAAAGTAGTATCGTTAGTAGTAAGAAGAATATTGTCAACATATAAGACTAATATAATGAACTTGCTCCTATTGAACTTTATACGGATACACCCATCGATGATGTTGTCTACAAAATTATTAAATGTAATGGTATCATTAAACTTGAGGTACCATTTTTGGGAAGCTTGTCTCTAATACCAATTACAAATTTTAAAAGGTTGATTAACACCACTTAATCAAATGAATATAACATACCTTGATCCATTATGCTTTGTTAATATGTATTGATTTATTCCCTCCATGCCTTTTTTTTCTTTTCTGTTTCCTCTTATGCTTAAAGAAATGCAATCATGTAATGTCTCTTGTAAACCAAACTGTCATTTCTATTTGTTTTTAAAAGCAAGAGGGAAATGGTCTTTAGACCCATTTGATTATAATATCTGTAAACCCATCAATTATAACAATTGGTCCACTTAATTTAGAATTAAGTTATATGGGCCACTAGATTAAATAATCTAACAAACATACCCATGAAAGATTTGAGAAATGGCAACTTAATTGAGACTAAAAGAAATATGATACACATAATATTATTATAAATGAAATTGAGAGTACAATATTAATACTCAAAAATTATAAGTTCGACTTATTTTTAGATGTTTAAATGTATTTCTTGATACATAAATGAGAAGATAAATAATTAATTATAGGTTAATCAAACTAACTGTAGATATATATTCCAATTTGTTCCAATAACCATACATTTTAATATTTACTTTTATGCCATATATTATTTATCTTCATCTAGATATTTTTGTGAAAAATATCTAAATAGTCTAAGAGTAATATTTAAAATTTTCTATTAATTTTTTGCTTGAACATTTAATTAAAAATAATCAATCTTCACACCACCTTATCATATTATTTATATTTTTATTATATGGCATAATCAATGTTAAACAAACTTGTTATTCTTGATTTCTTTTGTCATAAAATTTATTTTTTTGTGTAAAATGATTGCATATCCAGAGCTACTTCCTCCACTTTATCATAAATAAAGTAAAATTAAACTCATATGTGTTTGGTTTTTGAATGAATCGCTCTAATTATTACAAAATAACGAAACCTTTTGTTGTTTATATTTGAGTTTTTCCAACACTAGTTTTAACCATAGCATTTTCGTTGAAAATTTAAAAACTAAATAGTGTAGTACAATTGTGGCATTATGCTCTTCAATACAACATTTTACTGTTGGATAAAAGACAAAATTTTAATTTTGGTGATTAATGGCAATGTTCTCTGGCGCCATTCTACTATCAGATAAAGATAGTAGAATAACAGTGATCCTTAACAGCATCATTTTAATCTGAATCAAGTGTTGTTTCACTCATATATAGGAGACCATTAGTGTCTTTAGTGTCAAGATATATTTTCATAATTGGCAAACTATACAGATGTACTACAATTATACTTTTCCTATTTAGAGACAAGTAGATCTGAAATAGTGAGAAATTAATTTAGTCACTACTGCAATTTATTTTCATTATAGCCCTTGGTCTTGGGTCTTATATTATATATATTAAGGCTTGTTCTTACAAAATAAAGAATAATAACTCATTACATTATAAAAATACCCCATTTCCCTTAACCAAAACGACATTTGAATCTAGAGATGAACAACATCGTTTCATATAGTCGTTGTTCTTTTGTCTTCACTCAGGGCATAAATAATGGTGTACAGACATAAACAGTGTTATTTTGTGCCATTATTTATTTTTTTCCACAAAAACTTTGTATTTCACCGTAGGAGTGTTGCCCTCACATTCCTAACCTATCTAGTCATACCCCAATAAAGGACTAAGAAAACACCACAAAGGACAGATGCTATGACTCTACTTCACTCTGCTTTGCTCTAGCATCTGCTTAACTTCTTAGTATAAGAAGCTATATACAAAAAAATCTCCACCTTGGTGAATATGTGTTCCATGAAGAAAAAAACAAGCCTTGGGTCTTCCCATATATTCAATAAGTTAAACTATACATTTAGAAACATTGAACTTGTCAATGTTAACAAGCTTCATTAACACATCATTTCCATTCTTCAGCATGTTAAACTTTTGTAGTAATATCTAACCAAATGAAACCAACACTCTAATCTTGTGAATCCTTACATCTATATACTTAGTTTCTAGCATAATAAACTTAATTCTTTACCAAATAGGTAGCACATTGGTTGTCATAATTCACTTGAACCCTACTTTGTTCAATACCTAATTTCCTTAATAGATTCAAAATAATTTGATTAAATACCTGAATCTGTTGTACTAGATTTTCTCCTTCTTATATCTTTACCTCATGCAACTTCTACTTTAGATACAATTTATTTGTAAGGGACTTCCCTTCTACTGACCCTCTAATTTATCCTACACTTCAATGAAATATGTAACTTCATGACATGATATTGAACCTCATCTATTAAACATAGCAAAATAGTTTGCACCACTCGTACTTGTAATTCTTTCCAATCCAAATCATTCATAAATTTAAGTTTCTTATCACATAATGCCTTTTATACCCTTATTGTGTCAATAAATCCTTTTGAAATTGCCAAGTCTGTCAAACCTTGTCATATTGATTTTTGAAACAAGATTCATTACTGTTGGTCACTATACAGAACCTAAGAAGGAGTGTGAATTAGGTGATTAAAAATTTCTAAGTCTTTATTCCTAATCAAAATTACCCTCTTAATAGTAATGAAGAATTATAAATAATTTAATAAATAATATAATAATATTAATTAAAATAAGTATAGTTTAAAAAAAGAGATTAGGTAAAAGAGGCACAAACTAATTTTTATAGTGGTTCGGTGTAAAATTCACGCCTACGTCTACTCTCTAACTTCTGGTTGGAAATTTTACTATCAAAACTTCTTCAATGAGTGACACTAACCCTTACAACCTTTTTTCTTTTTTCACAGGCATAAGAGTAACCCTTATAACATATCACACACAACTTTACTATAAAAAAAACTACACTTCAAAAGTTCTCAATTTAACTAAACCAAAGTTTTTAAGGGCCTCAACTAGTGTATACTACTTTTTACACAGACAAGTCGACCAGTCACATATATTGATCAAGTGATTTTCGACCAGTCTACAAAATAGTTTCCAAAAAGCTTTAGTATATCAAGAGGATCAATTAAAAAGATTACCTACATAATTCCTCTTGATTATATAACTTATATGCATAATTTTAAACATAAATGTAACATAAATTATTTAAGCCCACTAAATACCTTGAGATAATCAAGATACAATTACAATAACAATTACAAGATACAACATATGATTTTGAACGGAATCTTACTCTTGAACTTAAGCCTTTTTCTTTTTTCCTTCATGATTCCCATTCAAGCAAAAAAAACTCCAAGCTATATCGCTTAAACCTTTTTCTTTAAACTTATATTTTAAAAAAATCAATCACTATAAACTTACTAGTAATAAGATTATTTTTTCATCAATAAAGTCTAGGTGGAATCTCCTTTAGTTCAAAAATGTCTCTCTTTTTTATGATGATAAAATCATATGATATTATAAAATCACAAAATCAAAACAAATACTAAATTTGTTCCAATACCACTTAAATTTTTGTAATATCAATTGAAAATTTTCAAAACCATTTGTAAACTCTCTGATTCTTTATACGATAACAAAAGCAACAAGATAACTACATTTATTCAAAACACAATATTATCACATATCCAAAACTCATTTTAAAAGATCAAAAGACACAATACTACTAAAATTTAAAGACTACCCTTAAAGTCATCAAAAGCTAAGCTCCTCCCAGATCTATTAAAAGTTATGGTCCCTCTAATTTCATGCATCATAATCATTCAAAAATCAAACACCCCCTAAATAAAACAAATCAAGCTCCCCTAAACAATTTCAATTATTATCACAAAATATTTCATAATAGTTTCCCCCTAGTAATTTTCCACAACTGGGGAAACTTCACTAAATTGAAATCTTGTAACAAAGACGGGGTATTTAGTGAAGACCTATCACGAATCATGTTGTCTTCTAATCACTTGAGATGTTGGACTTAGCTTAAAGCATGGCTTTCCATTTCAGGGCTTAATGCTACTCTTGGGAACATCGAATTTCAATCATGATGGTCTTTTTATTGATTTTTACGATTGGATTTCTTTATAAAAGGGAAAGGAGTGCTTCATATTGGGAGTAATCACTAGTGATATGGGGATTAAACCCGCGTGTGGTGGATTAACAATCCACAGCCTTGATACACTTGGCTACATCCGCCTTTACCCCTCCCCCACACAACTTTCAGTCTTTATCTCAGATCCTTCATAAACAGCTATATAACTTCTATCTTAATATCATCAAAAAGGAAGAACAAAAAATGTAAACAAGCAAATGCTATAGATAATTCCTATTTACACGCCAAAATAAAGGGAATAATAAAAGTTAAAAGCCTCAAATGGGAGAATTCAATATCATAAGATAGATAAAATGTATCATATATAAACCAAATATACATTAAGCATTAACATCTATAAACTAAAAATATATCCAATATACATAAGCTATCAACATCAAAATACAAGATCCAAAATATACAAGTCATCAAAACACTCCTCTTATATAAGAAATTACTATAATCTTGCTAAATAACATTTAAATCAAAGTGGAGTTGGAAGATGTGAGAGAATTTCGTGAAGCAATATGAACATCTCATAAGCTCAGTACCATACCCATTGAGTCATCATCAAAATTTACTAAGCTCTCCAAAAAGTAAAGTAATGTTGGCTTGCTTATCAGCAATGGATGTTGTAATGAAATTTAAAGGAAGCCTAGAGAATATAGCATCATCATTGATGGATAAAGTCATGGCATAACTTTGGGCAGGCTCATCATCACCACCACCACAATGAGTAGGTGGGGAATAAGTCGCTATTGTCATTGATGAGGATGAATCATTAGACTATTAACAATTCTATAGCTCATATAACTTAAAATAGATTGATCGAAGAAAGATTGGAAATCATACTCATCTTCCATTCTTGGAACATGAAAAAGTTAGAAGGTATAAGCAAAAATGAGAAGATGGGAAATATTTTGAATATTCTTCTTTGTTTAGATAAAATGACCATGCTATGTAAAATAAAATCACTTAAATGAATTGGTTCACCCATCATTAAGGTTGAGAGAAACCAAAGATCATCTAAACCTAGGAAAATAAAATGATCACTTGATGAATGGGAAGTTATATTTAATAAACAAATGGTGAAACCAGGGGATTGTGTTAAGTTTTCTAAGATCACTTAGTTTTTTAGATTATTCTCTCTTTACTAGGTAGCTCAAAATAGTTTGAGGTAAGTTGCTATGTTTGGTCAAATATTTATAGTAAGAATATTCTTGTGGGATAGGAATACCTAAGATTTCATTTATAAGGTCTCTAAAGAGATGAATGGAAATAGCTTAACCTTTAAAGATAATGCAGTATTCATCACCTACACATCATTTTCTAAGGTTATAGAAGAAAAGCTTAACATTGGTAGGGCCAATTCTAGTAGGAAAAGTAAGAAAATGTTCCCACTCTTGATCTATGAAAATTTTACCAAATCATATTGCTTATCGTGGTTTAAACAGAAGAGGGAAATGTGACGATGTTCATATAATTCTCTAGTTCCATAATCAAGGAATTGAGAAGAGTCAATTAAAAAGAACTCATCCTTATATGGCATTTGTGATCTCTTACCTTTAGATGTACTATCACCTTTATTCCTAACTATGATGAAAGAGACTTTAAAGAGAAGTAAGGCAAATTTGAGATTTTTGCAAAGTAGTAAGGATAAAGATAGACTTGTAATCTTAAGAAGGCTCTAGGAGTAAGATTTGCACAAAGGTATCAAATAATTTATGATCAATAACACAACTTATATAAAAATGCACTTTTATAAACCAAATTCTCCAACCTTAATTAAATTTAAGACCATATACATGCCTATATGCGAAAAAAAATTAAACTTAAAAGTGGTGTGCTTAAGTTGTAAACATGAATGTATAAGTTAAAACTATACAAATCTATCAAATTCATAGTTAGAAAGGATTAAGTTAGCTACCAATTTCATTTATGTAAAGTCAATTTTAGAGAAGAGCCCACAATTTATCAAATTTAAAAAAGTCTCAACCTTTAAATGCATAAATTGAAAAAAAACTAAATTAAACATAAATATATTCAATTAGAGGTTCAAATAGCTCAAATTTACTTCCAATTTCATGAAAACATATTCAATTTTGAAAATTTGAAAGAATTATGTCAAAAATTGAAAAGCATCAATTTAAAACCCTTTTTGTGAAAATATAAAATTGATCCAATCAAAATATACTCCTTTGAAATAAAACTTATGCTTAGACATGATGAATTAAGACCCTAAAAGCCATTACATAGGATGATATTAATGAATCCGACGGTGAAGAAGAAGTAGCACACATGTGTTCCATGATAAATGATGAGATACCATCTTACTTTATTTCCTATGTGAACATTATTGTAATGTTGTCTCCACCTATGATGAATTAGTAGAATACTTATAACTTTTTAATAAGAAAAGAAGAGGTGTTTACAAAGTATAAAAGAAACCTTTAAATTATTATATTAATGTAAATTAAAAAATGAAAAGTCAAAACATGACTTAAATTTAACTAGTGTAGATAAGGATGGTATGAAAACATTGGTAAATGAGAATGCATATTTGAGAAAAGAAGTAGAATCGCTTAAAGAGTTACTATCAAATTTACTAAAGAGAATAAAAAATTAAATCCACATTAGGCATACAAAAGGTTTCAAATGATAAACATAGTTTAAAATACATTAGTGAGCATTGCACCATCAAGTAGTAAAATTACTTTTACAAAGAAAAGAATTTAGATAATGAAAATGTATATAAACCCTTTAAATAAGAGGTACCTACAACTAAGGCACAACCTAGGACAAGATACCATGCATACATGTATGCATCTAACTAAAGACATGTAAGAGTTCCTCAAGCTAGATAAAACAACTATACTAGGATATAATTTCACCTACCTAGATTAAACCACTAGATGATGACCTTTAATTAATCAAGGCCTAGGTATGCATATAGACATATATACATATATAAGACATGTACACCCATGTTTTGTAATTATTGTAGATATTGTGTACATGTATAGAGCTATCGTTATGATAAAAATAAAAAGTTGAAATATTATGCCAAGAGGTTATAATGGGAGAAAATTAACTAAGTCTAAAGGAATCAAGTTAGTATGGATAATAAAGACATGTTAAATTTTGTTTTATGGGTTACTAGACACCAAGATCAAAGAGATAACTTCCAAGACTTACTGTTGAACCAAGTGAGGAAAGAAATCAAACAACAATTGCCATATCAATAAGTGCTCTAGTACTAGTTGTTATGAAATATGCAAGGACATTAAAGAGAAGAGAAAAGAAGACAAGAGCAAAGAGATTTATTGAGGTTTGACAATGTGTTGTTACCTACATCCTCGATAGCAAAAGCAACTATGATTTTCTTATTCATTGGATATAGGAATTAAGTTAGGTTTCCTAAAGCCCTATCCCCCATTTTCTCAAAAAAAAATAGTTCTTGAACTCAGAGATGCCCTAACACTATTTCATATAACTTTTTTTTAACCTTCACTTAGGACATAAACAGTTGTGTACAGAGAAATACATGCCATCATTATGTACCACCATTTATCTTCTACCTCAATAACTTTATACTGTACCACATAGGCATTAATTTACACCCTTAACATATCTAGTTGTACCGTAACAAGTAACTAAGAAAACACCTTAAAAGGGCAGATGTTGTCACTCTATCAAAAAATTGTTGATCAGTTTCCTAATGTAATACCTGAAGAGAAGTGCACCTGGTCAATAAGTAGTATAAAACAATGAATCCAGGTATCATTTCTGCAGGGATCTAGTGCAAGTACTAGTTCACTTAATGTTCCATTATCAAGACAATTTGCAATAACTAAATAATAAAACTTTTTAAAAAATAATTAAATAAACATATATTTAATCTAAACACAAGCCACTGAGACAAGAATTCCACTAATAATTGATCTAGATAAGGTTTCATATTTCAAATGGTTAATCAAATGTAAAAAAAAATAATTGTTATATTGATTTAAGATAACTTCACATAAGCAATGTATGACTAATAGTCATAGAAATACCTTTTCTCTTTTAATCCTATTCTAGTTACTTGTTCTATAAACAAATCAGAATAAAAGACATACTAAAATTGAAGAATTTTAAATCTAAGAACCCTCATAAAAAAATTTAAGCTTGATCCACATCTAATTCAATTATGTTACCTTATTAATTTGTTTAATAATTAAGAGCCAATGACCACGGATCCCTTAATTATCAATTAATCTTAGGTAATTAGGATAAGAAATATAAATCAAATCCTTAATTAGATAAAAATATTTCAACTACACAACTATAACTTATTTATTATCCTTATTCTAGTTGAAGAAACAGAAAACACATATATTCAATAATAAAAATATAGATAGAAACAAAAAAACACATATTAATTAATGAAAATAAAGAGTTAATATGCAAGAGACAAGAAAGATTTAAAAATGATAAAATTGAAATAGACATCTCAACTGACATCCTCACCCTTTTATACACCTTGAGTACTCCTTATAAACTTTAATTCATTAACTTGATGTACAGAAAAAAAAAATTAAAAAAAAAGTAAAAACCTAAGTATTTATTGTCTTAAATGAACTTATTCTCACGTTGGCCTCCTTCCCTCCTTAATTTCACCTCCTAGTCAAGCTCCCTTTTATATCTTTTTATGTTAGCTGCTAAGGTTTCAAAACCCTAAAATATTCCAAGGGCAGATTAGTCCACTTTACACTCAAAATACATTTTAGTCTCACATTATTATACAAGATCATTATGCTATGCACTTCATCCATGAGTTAAACAACTGTGTACAGGAACATCAACGACACCTTTTAAGACCATCGTTGAATATTTGACTTTTTCCTTACATAATGCAATGCTTTATAAAGAGTAGAAAGTTGTTTAAAAAAACATTTTACTTTTGTCCAATTTAGTCAAAAATCACTTCTTTCATACATTTAGACCCTTAAATTTAAAATATACCTTAAACTCAATAAAAAGACTCATAAGAAAGAAAATTTCCATAAAATAGTAGGAAAAAATATCAAATAATATAGCATAAAAATCAGTTAATTTGCATACTAATAATTCCCCCATACTTGTTATTGCTTGTCCTCAAGTAGCTACTCAAATACTCACAAAAAACAATCTAACAATTGCTAACAATTAATTAGGCACCTCAACACAAATCAATACATATAAACAAAGTTAATATCTTTTATTTGGGTTAACTATATTTGTAGTTCTAAACCTTTCATCATTTTCCTAATTGTGTCATACATCTTTAAAACTTCCTATTGAAGTCCTATATCTCTGCGAATTAATCAAAAGCAGTCCTTCTACATAGGTATAGGACTGTCTTTGATTAATTTTCAGAAGTATAAGACTTAATTAGAAATATTATGAAAGAGTTAAGACTACAAATATAATTATCTCAAATATTTGTAGTCCTAAACCTTTCACAATTTTTCCAATTTTTCCAATTAAATCCTATACCTATGCGAATTATTTAAAGACAGTCCTTCTATATAGGTTTAGGACTATCTTTTATTAATTTGCATAGGTATAGGACTTCAATAGGAAGTCTCAAAAGTATATGACTCAATTGGGAAAATAATGAAAGGTTTACGACTAAAAATATGGTTATCCCTCTTTTAATTCGATCTTAATTTTGACTTAACACATACGGATATACAAAATAACAAAGCCACCTCTAATACTTAAAACTTAATCTTTAGAAACTCTATATAGATAATTATGCAAATCCTTTCAAGGGTAATTTAACCAATAAATGCATTTAACGCTCCATTATGCCTTGATAAAAAATTCATGAATTTAGCAATCAATTTAGATGAATGCATTTTGCACTTCATCTTATTTGGAAAAGTACATTTTATACTCTATCTTACCTTTTATGTCACATTACTTAACTTACACTTATTTTCTTTGAATTTAACTAAATTACTTTCAATTTTTTTCAAAATTTAATAAAATTGTTTAATCTAAATTTGTGTAAAATTCTATATAAAACTTCATTAAGAACTTAGGACCATATACAAAGAATTAGCTCCATATATGCAGTTCACAACTATAATTAACAAAAAAAATATAGTCAATAAAAAATTAATCATCATTAATAAGCTAATCACATCAACTGTATCAAAGCACACCAATTAACAATTAAAAAATAATTTTGAAATGAGGTATCTGAATAAATTACTATTAAGAACTCTAAATAATTAAAGTGTATAACTATCATAATATTCCATTCTCTTTCCCCACTCTTAAATTAAACATTATCATTAATATTCATATAATATAAATAAAAATAAAGACTGAAAGGATAAAACAAAAAAAATTATCTAGAATTTCATTAAATTCGATTAGTTCCAAATTTGATTCATATGACTTGACTAAAAAGTAAAATAGAAAACATATGGAAGACAATTAGGTACAAATATCTAAAAAAATAAAAAGAAAAAATATATAAGCAAAATAAAAATTTATAATAAAAATAAAATCAATTACTGGACCTGAATCTATAGATCTATTATGCTCCTATATTTCACCAATTTGATATTATTGATGCTCAAATCGACCACAAATGTCTAGCAGTAACTCATGAATTAAACCTATAGTAACTCATAGATCCACGTTGGTCGAAGGATGTGAATTAGGATGAATTGACTCAATAGTCCCATCTTTGGGATTAGCAAGATGAATTTAAGGTGTAGTAAAGTCTTCCAACCTCTTATTACTTTGCAAGGGATGCACATTAGTATGTCTCTACCAGCCTCAAATCTTATCATGCTGCTAGATCTTCAAAGTAGAAAAGGTAATACTCATCAAAGAATGTACTAGGACCTCCCCTTCAAAATTAACTCCATTATTAATGAGAATCCTTATAATGAACCTTGAGAAATATAGAATCTTGTCCTTTCAATAAAACCATACTACATTCCTTATATGAGGGATGATAAAGTTGGCAAAAGAAGCTCCCAATAGATCACCTAAACCATTCACATATTTGATATAAAAGATAATGTATGTGTATTGTACCTCATTAAGGCCACTCGCCTTCAGTGGAACATTTGCACCAAGCAGTGCCATTATAATATACTTACAAGCCCCCAACTAAAATGTTAGGAAATATCAACCATTGACTTGACGATGAAACCAAGATCCTTCTCGTGCTTATAAATAGGCATATTGCTGGTCCACAAAATAAATTTGATAAATATGACTAAATAATTAAAATTGATATACTTCTAACAAAAAATTAATCAAATAATGTCCTCCTCTTAATTTTTTTTAATATTAGCATAAACTCCTTAACCAAGTTGGGGGTAGTACAGTCCATCCAAATGTAACATTGGCTCTCAACCAAGTGTTTGGAATGCACTAGAGATGTTAAACTTCACTTCCATAGCTAGTGCTAGGGTTTATTCAACCATAATATTGTCCTTGTGATGAGCCTTAAACTATAGCTCATGATTAGTCAAAGTAAAATGGGAAGAATCGAAAGTGGAGTGCTTTTGGGAAGATGAACTTGTAATGACTCCCAATGCCATAACTATAAAAATTACTATGTTATCTAGATTATGTTCATACAGTCACTAAAATATTCCACTATAGTTGTTGTAATATTCTTTAAGGTTATTGAAATATTCTACTAATGATAAAATTTTGGTGGCTAGAGACTAGAAAAAATATCATTTGGATATGTTGAAAAAGGTAGTCTAAAGATTGTCAAAGATCACTTGAAATTTAATAAGGAAATAAAGAAGAGAAAAGGAGATATGTATGGTAAAGATGAGGAAGCTGGTCTATGATGGTAAGGAGAGAAAAGACAATAGTAGCTAACAATGGCAAGTAATATTGAAACTATAGCAACTAACGATGACTTAATCTAGTATAAGCACAACGACAGTTGAAGAAGAGGGTGAGGGAGTTGTGACGTGACAAAAAAGAAATAAAAGTCTAGTAGCGACAAAAATAAAAGAGAGAAATTAAGGTTGATGAAAAGAAATTTACTATAGTGATAAAGCTTGTTATTTTGTCTCTTTAATGGATGATTGTACTCAAGTCATGTGGCTCTTCCTTCTCAAACAAAAATCTAATGTGAGAAAAGTAATTATCAATTTCCACATAATGTTTCAAAACTAATTTGGGGTTTAAATAAATAGTTTTAGGGAAAACAATGTCAGGGACTACTTCAATCAAAATTTTCATCCTACTTTTAATTCAAGGGTATCACATATGATTCATCATATATTAATACATCTCAGTAAATGAGGTAGTTTAAAGGAAAAATAAACATTTACTTGATATTATAAAAGTCTTACATTTCCAAGGAAATGTTCCTAAGTCCTATTGTGGAGAAGCCATTCTCATTGTTAAATAATTACTAAATAGACTTCCCTTCAATGTGCTAAACCATTAAAGTATTATTAAAGTCAATTTTTTCCCTATCTTTAAAATCTTTAATGATCTTCTACTGAAGATATTTAAGTATACTTCCTTTGTTTATATTCGTAATCAATACAGAGATAAACTAGACCCTAAATTGGTTGTTTTAGGATATTTAAAGACAAGCTAGACCTTAGATCTATTAAATTTGGCTTTTTAGGATATTCATCTACACAAAAGGGTACAAATGTTACAATCCATTATCTAAAAAATCCTACATCTTTATCTATGTAATATTTAATGAAAACATTTCAAATACCCTCTTCAGGGGGAGATGTCTATAGGAGAAAAGGGTAATTATAAGGGATGGGAACCACTCTAAATTCTTGATCCACCTCACTTTCCATCTAGTATTGAGGAGCCAATTAAAGCACCTACCTCTTTTAAGTCATCCAAATCTTTCACTAAAGATTTCTATCAAGAGTACTCAAGGAGTAAGATTGACCAATAAAGAGTGTAAGTCTAAGAATCTAACTTAGACTCTAGAAAAAGATTATAGTAAGATCTAATCCACCTATACATACATAATTAAGGACACATTTACTATTCTAATAAACGGCCTAGACATTCTTATTGTTATCAGAAAAGGTACTAGAGAATATACTAGATGATTACTTTATCCTTATTTCACCATGCCTCTTTGAAATGTTTGTCAGTAACCTATAAAACGTTCATTTGTGTTTAAATATTATTACTATTTCTAATACTATTTTTAAGTCATTATCAAAGAAGGAATATAGAGATATCATAAGGGAGGAGATAAATGCCCTAGAAAAGAATAAAGCGTTAATGATTGTTGAAAAACCATAAGGGAAGAACATTGTTAGTTGTAAATAGTTTTTCACAATAAAATACAAGGATGATGGACTACTAGAGAAATATAAAACACAATTGGTGGAAAAAGGCATACTCAAATATATGTTATTAACTTTAGGAAACTTTTTCTTTAGTTACAAAGATAAATACTAGATAAATCCTACTATCCTTAGCTACTTATTTCAACTAGCAACTCCTAATGTTAAGAATGTTTTTCTTCATGGGAACTTAAATGAGGAAATCTACATGATCATTCCATCAGGATTCAAAGGAAGCATAGGCAATAAGGTACATAAGTTGAGTAAGCCTCTTTACAGATTAAAAAAATCTTCTAAAGTATATTTTGGTAAGTTTGTAAGGGTCATAAAAGAATCTGGGTATAAACAGAGCCAAGTTGATTATACCTTATTCATTACGCAATTAACTACAAAAGACGCAACTATTATTCGAGTCTATATGGATAACATTATAGTAACTAGAGATGATGTTAGAGAAAAGTAAGAATTAAAAGTTAAACTAAGAAAAGAGTTTGAAATAAAGATGCTAGAAAAATTGAAGCACTTTCTTGACATTAAGGTAGAATACTCTACATAAGGGATATTTATATCTCAACAAAAATATGATATTGATTTATTGATAGAAACTGTGATGACTAGATGTAAGCTAGTCACTACTTCAATGGAGCCAAACTATATGTTGGGATAAGATAAGGAAGCATCAATTATTGATAGAAGAATGTATCAGAGGTTAGTTGGGAAACTAAGTATGTGTACTTAGTTAGTTCATGCATGATCCTAGAAAATCTCATCTTCAAGTGACATAAAGAGTGCTACATTATTTAAAAGGAAACTTAGGGAAAGGAATTTTATTTAAAAGGATTAATCTTCTCACTCTTCAAGAATACACGGATACTGACTATAGAAGTTCACTAGTAAATAGAAAATCAATCACAGGCTATTATACTTTTCTTGGATGAAATCTAATAAACTAGGAAAGTAAAATGTAGAATATAGTGGCCAAGTCATTTTCAATTGAATTACTTTGACTAAAGATTATTCTAGATGATTTAAAAGTTAAGTGGTTGACTCCTATACAACTTTATTATGACAACAAGTCAACCATCAATATTATTCATAATCTTATACACATCGAAAGGACAAAGCTCATTAATATTGAAAAAACTTTATAAAAGAGAAGTTGGGAGAAGGATTAGATTATATGTATTATATTCCCTCATAACATCAATTCGCAGATGTTTTGACAAAGGTTATGATTACTTGGTAATGTTGTCATGGGCTACCAAATAGTAAATACTTAACTTACTCTATTAACAATGTGATAGGGTGAGTTAAGGTCGATTCCATAAAACTGTTTAGTTTTTTTTTTTTTTACTTCTAATGTTGCATAAAACCCCTAGTTTAATTGAAGTTAAATAAATAGAAAATAAAAATAATAAATTAAAGCAACTAAAATAACAACATAAAATAACTAAAACAGTAAACTAGGTAGAAGATATTTTAGGATTCAAGAATCCGATTGATCTTTAATATATATATATATTGTATTATAACTAAAATGTTAATTTATAAACACAAATATGATCTTGCATCTTACATTCCTTTAATTTTAAGTAAATATGATATGATCTTAAATTTACCTCTAACTACATGATAACTTAGGAGTCAAAGGTATAGTAGCAATAAGCAATAGGAAACGGTTAACTTAAGCCATAATCTCATATGTGTGGATCATGCAACTTAAAGAACTAAAACCCTAGACTAATTGACTAAATTTTACTTATAAAATTAATTATCCTATTACTACTTATGGTATTAACTAGTGACAATTATGGATCATAAGCCATACCTAGCATTTAAACTAGAAATCATAAATAAAGTGGCCAATGCTACAATATAACCCCTAGTTCTTGGCATTTGATTAGAGTTTCAATTCAATCTTAGTATAAAACATAATACCTATTCAAACCTAATTTATATCTTAAAATTGCAATCCATTTATCCCTTTAATATCTTCAAACCCAAATATAATGAAATTAAACAAAATAGAAAATGAAACTAAAAGAAACATAATGGAATAACAAAATAAAGATGAGGAAAAGCAAAGATTCAACAATCTATTTAAAAATATTTAAAGGTTCAACAAGTATTTAAAGTAAATCCATATGCAATAATATAAATCTAAAGAAAGAAGTAGAAACCCAATCTAAAACACTAAATTTAAAATTATTATCAAATACAAGATAAAAGAAAGTAAAAACCCTAAACTAAGAAGAAAACCCAAAAGAACTAAGGTGGCTGTCAAAATATAGCCAAAAGAGGATGACTTCAGCTTTATTCTACTCCTTAAATTATCCTTTCTTAGGGTTTAAGTTGATTGGGAGTACAAATACTCACGTGCCATTGGATACTATGGTGAAACACATTTTCTAAACATTAAATGGAACTTAACAATATGATCAACAGTGTCATGGTAAACCACTATTGAAGAGTCTATCTTTCGAGCATTAATAGCAATTCTGGATCATCAACGGCACTGTTAATCACCCACTATTAAAGGTCTAAATTTTAGCTCCAACCCAATTCTTCCCTAAACTTAGCCATTTTCGCATAAAATTTATCTCTTTAGGTCTAAACTTGTATTTCAAATCATGACAAGCACAAATTAGTTTATTTGACATTAAAATAAGGTTGATATGATAATAAACTCTATTTTAAAATTGTAAAAAATACACCCCAGTCAAATACCCCCACACTTGAACTATTACTTGTCCTAGAGTAATAATTTAAATATTTCACTTAAGATAATCTTGATCAAAAGTATAAAGCTAATTGAGTACAAATAAATTTCTCATCAATGCCTTAGATTTAGTGTACACATCACAACTTTATCATGACACAAAGTTGTTATCACATGCAAAATACATTATTAATAAGAAGTAACCCTTAATGTAAAATATTAAGCATCTAAGTAATTCTAAATAAATTTTCATACAAATTAAGTCAAAGATGGTAGACATAAAATAAAACACATCAAATCAAACTTAGAGCATTTGCTTTAAACTGCACTTAGTCTTTTTAGATAAGGATAAATACCTTGTCATGAATATCTCCTAGTTACTTAACTAGGAGACTCTTTTTTAGCTTGTTTAATATATCATCTAACTTTTTAACATGCAAGCGAACATGTTGCCATAAACACCTCTAGTTACTCAATTAAATCATCCTCTCAAATAGCTAGTAGTACCACTCATAATTTCAATATTTTTATCAGTATGAAGTTAGCAAAGAGAATATATCTTCTCTTTATTCAATAAACACACTTTTTTTGTCTTTTGATTTTAAGACAAAAATATACATCCTATTCTCAATTTGTGTAGCAAAACATCTAAAATTTCCTTAGAAAATTAATACCATGCATATGGATCACTAAATACATGCCAAGTACTTAAAAGAAAAATAAAATTTTTAAAATTTAGGGTTAGAAATCATTCAAAAGTTGATCAATGTACAACTAAGTCAAAAACATCAATTAAATTAAAATACTATAATTAACAATCTACTAATAATTAAGATCATTCTAAGATTAAACATTCAAGACAACAACTTAAACTCATAACAAATCATGTGTGTATGGCATGTAAATAGTCAAGCAAGTTCATCTACCCCACACTTATACCCAATTATCTTCAATGTTTAAAAAGTAATAACCACAGGAGAAGGGATAGAAATAAGAATACTCCCATAAGATATGTAAATCATGTATTTCATTGATAGAGAGATTGTAGCACACTTTTGTACCTACAAAACAAACAAGTAAAAGAAAGTAAAATTATTTAAATGGAAATTAACTAAAATGCAGAAAAACCAAGGAAATTGTTGGATTGACTCCCAACAAGTGCTTATTTATGGTTTTTAGCTTGAACCTTTTTTTTCTCTTATCATGCCATATTTCGCAAGAGAAGGTGAAAATGGAATGAAGGGAAAAATAAAAAGGCCCCAATTTTTTGCAAAAAATGTCCATAATACTTAATATGCGAAAGAGTTGTTAGATATACACAAGTAGAAAATGAGGTGACAAAGGTATAAAAATAAAATAAAAACAACAAGATAAATAGTAAAACACTAGCGTTAGTTCGCTATAAATGGCACTAAAATTTGGTAATGCTGTTATAGGCCACGAAATAATAAATACCTAGCTTACTCTCTTAACTATATAGTAGAGTCAGTCAGGGTCAATCCCACAAAGAATTGATTAGTATTGTTACTACTTCTATTGTTACATAAAACCCCTAGTTTAATTAAAGTTAAAATAATAAAAAATTAAAACTAATGCAACTAAAATAAGAATGAAAAATAACTAAAATAGTAAACTATATAGAAGATATTTTCGAGATTTAAGAAATTTGATTAATCCTTGAAATAAATAAATTTTGTAACCCATAAGCATAGATATAATCTTAGATCCTATATTCCTCCAATTGATGTTAAATCCGATACAATCGTAAATTGATCCCTAACTACACAATAATCTAGGAGAAGCTTTTTAGATTGAAAGTTATAGTAGCATTAAGTAATATGGAACATTTTGCATGCGTGGATTATGCAACCTAAAGAATTAAAACTCTAGACTAATTGACCAAGTTTTACTAACAAAATCAATTAACCTATTGTTACTTGTGATATTAACTAGTGAAAATTAGAGATCAGAAGCCCATACCTAGCATTTAAACTAGAAATCATAAATAAGGTAGCCAAACCTATAGTATAACTCTTAGTTCTTAGCATTTGATCAAAGTTTCCATTTAACCTTATTATAAAACACAATATACATTCAAAACCTAATTCATAACTCGCAATTGCAGTCCATTTATCCTTTTAGTATCTTCAAACCCAAAGAAAATTAACCTAACATAATGAAATTAATCAAAAAATGAAACTAAAGGAAACATAATGGAATAACAAAATAAAGATGAAAAAAGGCAAAGATTCAATAAGTTATTTAAAGGTATTTAAATTTTTAACAACCAGTTAAAGTAAATCCAAGTGCAATAACATAAATCTAAAGAAAGAAGTAGAAAGTAACAATAAAACCCAAATGAAACCAAAGCATGTCTCTATGTAAACAACTAAATTTGAGAGTATTATTAAATACAAGATAAAAGAAAGCAAAAATCCTAAACTAAGAACAAAGCCAAGAAGAACTAAGGTGGCTACAAAAATGGAGCCAAAAGAGGACAACTCCAACTTTATTATGCTCTTTAAACAATCCTTTCTTAAGGTTTAAGTTGATGGGAGATGAAAAGTTACGCGAGCCCTTGGATTTTATAATGAAATAGGATTTTTAGACGTTCAATCACACTTAACAGTGTCATCAATGGTGCTGTAGCAAACCACCATTAATAGGTTTGTCACTTAGGCATTAACAACGATTTCTAGACTGTTAACAGCATCATTAATCACTTTCCATTGAAGGTCCAGATTTAAACTCCAGCTCAATTCTTCCCCAAACTTAACCCTTTCACTTAGAATTTGTCTCTTTAGGTCCAAACCTATATATCAACTCATAACAAATATAAATTAGGTGATTTAACATTAAAATAGGATTGAAACCATATCAATTTATCTTAAAATCCTAAAGAATACACCCTTACTAATAGTTCAAATTTTCATGATCTAACATTTAAATTAGGAGTGGAAGACATTTATTCTTTAGCTTAAAGGAGAGGTGAAGTACAACGATTTCCTTATACTCCTCAATGTGCCATTTAACTTATGAATATTCAAAAGTTTCTTTACTAACTTATGTAGCTATTACGTATTCTACTTCTACAACATAACCACAAATGATTGTAACTTTGAAACCTAACTCCTTTGCTAGCAAGTGTGGACATAAAACTTGTAGTGAACATGTTTTTATTAAGATCTTTTATATAATTAAAGCCAACATTTCCTTTAATAAAAAAATATATATATGATCCTCTATATTGTAATTAAATATTAAATGTGCTCTTAATTCATCTTAAGATCCTCTTTATAACAATATAATGCTTTTTATCATGATTAGTTATATAGTGATTAACTATTCCTATTGTATCTATAATGTCTGGTCTTGCACAAACTATAGTGAACATTAAACTATCCACTACAAATATATACTATACTCAAACATCTTCATCTTCTTATCTTCGTTAATAGGGATCACGGAGAGGATAACTTGAAATTAATATGAACAGAGGTAGCAATTAGATTACAGTTTTGTATATTGATATTTAGCAAACCTTCTATAGGTATTTTCTAAGAAAGCTAAATCTTTCCATTTTTCAGTGAATTTACTCCCCTAAAATCATTTTTTTTCTAGTTCCAATTTCTTCATTTCCAATTTTATAACCAAATATTCTTTTAATTAATTAATATGATAATTATTGGGGTTTGCATCTAACATGTCATCTATATACAATAGTAACATAACGAAATCATTATCATCAAACCTTTTAAAATATGCATAGGGGTTACATGAACTTTATTATAGTGAGACTCATGAAGAGGGAATCAAATCTCTTATATAAACACCTCGGCACCTCTTTAAGGATATATAGAGATTAGTTCAACCTATAAACTAAGTTCTCTTTTTCTTTTTCTTCTTTTGGCTATAGTATATAAATTTTTTCTTTAAGTTTTCCATAAAGAAAAACAATTTTAACATCGACTTTAGATGTAAGTTAAACACAACACTATTACACTAACTACTCTCATTATAGCAAGTCAGGCCACAAGGAAAAAAATAATTAAATTTAATTCCTTCATTTTGAAAATATCTTTTCACTACTAATCTTGTAAGATATTGCTCCATTTAATAGTCACCATTTTTCTTAATCTTAAAGACTCATTTATTATCAATTGATTTCTTGCTTCATAATGATATAAATTCTTTAAGGATTCAAACTTAATTAATTATTGAATATTATTACTTCAAAAGAAGTGTTTTTAACAAAAATTTCTTTTTTATTTATATCACACTCTTTAAAATTTTTTGATATATTAAAAAGTAATACAAATTATTTAAAAAAATCTTGAACTTTGTCTAAATTTACAATAATAACCCAAATAAAAATTAACAATTATATGAAATAACTTTCAATTTTTTGCAAAATTAACTAACTGCTAGACAATTTATAACGGTGCTGACATAACAACCACATTAACATATATTGCATCCACGTGTTGCACAATGGAAGCCACATATTTATATTTATTTTTTAATTACAATAATTATTTTTATTTTTATTTTTATTTTTATTATAATAATTGTTTTTATTTTATTAAATATAAAAAATAATTACTTTTGTGGAAATGTTTATTTCCCCTTCCTTTGTCGACACTTCATTTGAAATGAGGTGAGTTTCTGTACTTCGTTGCTTTATCTGGTATCCGGGTATCCTGTTTCCACCATTGCCCCAATAACCACTACTTGCATTCTCTACAATTTCTGCACATACCAATTTCTAAAGTTTCAATCTTTTTGCTATTTATGCACTCTAGTAACACTTTTGGTTTCAGACTCCAAGCTCTGCTTCTCTTTACCATAAGCTATCATTTTGCCAATGAAAACCCTAGTCGTTATATCTGGGTCAAGCAACCTTCCGTTCCATCACAATGTGACGCTCATAATTTTTCTAACTGTTGGCACACTGCCACAAACGTCTCCATGGCTCTCGACTTCATAAGCGAGCTCTCTTGGCTTTGTTATAACAAAACCTAGAATTATCCAACTAGGATAAAGGAAGTTTGTTTCTCTGTCCATCGCCCCCTCTATTCTTAGTGACATTGGAATACTACCAATATTAACATATGGCACATAAAAAATTCAAATGATCAACCCAAAAACACACAACCATAATCCTTGTACTCATGGTCAATATAAGAATCTGGAAGAACAAGCAGAACACTAAGTGGTCCTATAAGTATAGCACCCAAAAAAATTAATTCGCAAAAAATAAGTAATAAAGGAAATACTAGATAATAACAAATAACAAAAGATTAACCCTCTATTTGAAATAAATGAATGTAGAATGTGAAATTCATTTGTAAATGAATTCTTCAAATGAATTCTCTTGTTTGGATAGTTGTCATTTAAAATATGGAATTCAATTGAATTATTCATAATTATGTTTGGAACAAATCTAAAATTAAAAATTTATTTGCTTCTATTTTCTAATATACCCCTTAATATAATAGCTCTATATAAT
>JAOXYD010005400.1:0-15456 GCA_028565735.1 Pinacopodium congolense | reverse complement strand
CTTATAGGTAATCTTTAACAAATAGCCAAGATCTCTCTTAAACTACTTGCAAAAACCTAAATATGTATAGGTCTATTAAGAGCCAACTTTCATTGTACTTCCCATCACAATCACCCAGTTCACCCTCTCGGTCTTTTACAAGGTTTAAGCTCAATACATGTCACAAACAACCATTCATTGAATCATAAAGCAAGAGTTCCAAAAAATAGTTTAAGAAAAACTCCTATAAAATGTTTAGTTACTCATAATCACTAACAATCCAGCAACAAACATGTTTTCCTTGCTAAAAAGTAATAAAGAGAAGAAGAAAAATAATCTAGATAAAGCCTTGAATATCTTCTCTTCACTTTAAGAAAGCTGAAAAACTTGGGTGTTGTCTTGATGATTTCCAAGGAAGATTATGCTTTCTTATTTTGGGAGCCACAAAAAACCTCAACTTTGCCTCTTTTCGATGATTTCTAATGTATGTTGGATGCTCCTAGGGTTTTGAGCCTTTATATGTGTTAAAAGGAGGGTCAAGATACTTAAAATCTCGCGTTTGACTCGTCTAGGATCAGGCCCGCTGTCACAATTGTGACAGAGGGCTCATGAATAGTGCTGGTCAAGATCGTGACTGGGTCACGATCGTGACCTGATTCCTACAACTTTGAACACCCTTCACTCTTTTAACTATAACTTCTTCTCTAGACCTCCAATTAACTTGAAATATGAACTGGGGACTCCTAACATCTTGATCTTCCTCTATACCAATTTTCATGACCATCTAAGGTCTAGAATTCTCCCAGTAAGCCATCAAATTCACCTAAAAAAACCCAAATATGAAATCCTGACACCTGCAGAATGAACTAACAATGTGCATCAATCTATCCCTTAAATAAGCTAAAAATCCACCCTTAAACACTAAACAAAATAAAGAAACACTTAAACACTTCAAAGATCATGCAAAGATGCAAAAGATGAAATAAAATAAAGCTAAAACACATAAAGAAACACTTAAAACACCTGAAAACAACTTAGAAATATAACCTAAAAGCACACTTATCACCTGTCAACCCCAAAAGTATCATACAAAAATATACTTTTATAACAAGATTAAAAATAAGTACTACTCCTCCATCTTTGAAAACTAATACCATGAATTTATCAAAACTCAAAATTTGAAAATTTGAAAATCAAATATGCAACATAAGTGTATTGCCATGCTCCCCCTAAATGTATACATAATGTTCCTATATCAAGACTTTCTGATATTGATGGCATATGTAACCAAATGCCATAAGATTTTAAAAAGCATTTCAAAAACTCAAATGCCATCTTTTCTTGCAAAAGCTCATGC
The DNA here is from genome assembly GCA_028565735.1 of Pinacopodium congolense. NCBI lineage: Eukaryota > Viridiplantae > Streptophyta > Magnoliopsida > Malpighiales > Erythroxylaceae > Pinacopodium > Pinacopodium congolense. The sequence goes on along the minus strand of JAOXYD010005400.1, from coordinate 14,120 downwards.
ATTATAAAAAAATTCTTGCATTTTTTAAAATTCCAATTCCAACACATTTTAAGAAAAACAAGTAAGGTTTATCAAACCATATGATCATCCGAAAAGCTAAATGACAAGCATCATAAAGAATTTTCTAAAACTTGAAAGTTTATGAAATTTGAAAACATACTTTAAGTATCGAAACATTTTCAAAATACATGATGTCAATGTCAAAGATTTTAATGTATTGTAAAACTTTTAAATGTTTTCACATCTTTTCATAAACTAATCCATGGAGGCAATTAATCAAAAACATCAATCTTTTAGAAACTAATTTTTTGAAAAAGGAATCCTCCATCTTTTATAAAATTTCTAAGCTCCCCCTTAATGAAAACAATTTCTTTTAAAGTTTTGTAGGTGCAAACTTTAAAATACATGAGAGCGATCAAAATGTCAAAATTATGATTATCAAAATTATCATAAAATATGCTTCTACATTCCTATAAATGCAAAATCAATCCATGTACTTGATAAAGCCACTAAACATTTAAGAAGCACTTAAAATAGTCCTTTTAAGACATTTATTGAGTCATAAGTTTTTAAATTGCCTAAATATGCAAGCATTAAGCATTCCGTAAAAAAATATTAACTCACTAATCATGCATTAATCATTAATTAACACATTTAACCATCAATAAACATATTTAAAAACCTAGCTTACTAAAATTAAACATTCAACATATAAATTAATCAAAGATTATGAGATAATGAACTTAAATAATGTAAACTTGACTAATTAACAAAAACAACAATAATACATAAGATTAAGGGTTAGAATTCACTAAATATGATTTTGAGATGCTAATCTAACTCTTAACCACGTGATTATATCTGTTGGAACTCACAAACATAACCTGTAAACTGAATTTATAAAGATTTAAACAAAAACTAAAGAAAAGTAACCTAAAACTAAGTTGAATATAAATAAACAACTAAATAAAACATGTTTATGGCCCTAAACTATCTTCTTTTGAAGCTTAGTGATATGAATGAATTTTATCATATTTTTACATGCAAAATCATTTAATTACATTTCTATTATTTGTTCAAAAATGCTTAATTTATGTCACATTATATTTAATGAACATGATTCCACTTTTGGTGAATTATGGAGCACAAAACCTTTTATTATTTCAATTTTGGAACAAAGAAAACAAAAAAAAAAAAAAGGAAAAAGCAAGCTCAAAATATTCAAGGAGTCAAAAGCTTTCCATATTTATTGAAAATGACGTTTAATGAAAATACATGGAACATGCATTTATATAAGACAAGACTTATTCACATATTTCATAGAAACATAACCAATCTAATAAATCATTAATCATACTAATTTATTAGTCCACTTAAAACTTAACCAATTTAATCAACACAAATACTCATGCAATACCAAACATCAATTCATCCATAAATCAATAGGATTTTCACACACATCAAATCCATATAACATCTCTTGATTATGTATCCTCTATGCAAATACTAAATATGAATGCATATGTATGACAAAGCCTTTTTCAACCTATAGTAAGGCCAAAAGAAGACTTACATAGACATTTACTTATAACAACCTATCAAATTTTACTCTTGAACTTGTTCTTCTTTCTTCCATCTTGAAGTTCATTCATGATACTTTTCTTCCATTAACTTTGGTCTTCAACTATTTCCATGTAATTCATAAAGTCTAAGTGAAGTCTTTAACTTTAAAGCTTCACATTCATATACTACAAGTCTTCACCATATACTTTAAGACTTGTTTCTTCAAACCTATGTCAACAAAGTCCATAAAAACATTAATGAAATTATTTTGTCATCATTAAATCAAAGGTTAAACCAACCCTTGGTTCAACAATTATGACTTAAGTTAACTATTCCTTATTGCTTAATGCTACTATGTAATTCAATTTAGAGAGCTTGTTCTAGCTTAAATTTTTTAGTTAGGGGCATTTTCAGATTTTATTGGATTTCCTATAATTGGAGGACCTTAGGACACAAGAGCTTATTTATTTCTATAGGTTAACATCTTAGTTAAGATATGATTTATATGTTTTTAATGATCAATTGTATTTTCCAAGTCTCGAGGATATCTTATGACCTACTTTTTATTATAGTTATTTGTTTATTGTCATTTTAATTTATCATTTTAACTGCATTTGTCACTTAAGTTTACCATTATCTTTTATATTTTGAATTAGACTAGGGTTTTTTTATTCAATATTAGAAATAGTAAAAACTTGAAATCTCTCTATGGGATTGACTCTAATTCGCCCTATTAGGTAGTTAGAAGAGTAAGTTATTATTTAGTGACCTATAACAACTTAACTGATGGTTAAGTATGGAAAGAACAATTCTAGACTATTCTTAAATGGTTTTAGCAATTGAAGATTTAAGTAAGTAGTTAGGCTTTTATGACGTTATACTTAATGGTTTCTCCTTTTACCTTTTGATAGGCTATTCCCTTTATTAATTTAATTGTTTAATCTTTAAAAAAAATGTAGAAGCTCAACAACAATATCATAATAAGCAATAATATTGAACTTGAAAGTAAAAGTGTAAGGGTAAAGATGTGCAAACTAATTTTGTAATAGCTCATTGTCATCCTCTCCCCAACATCTTATTAGGTATTTCACTATCTTAAATATCAAAAGTATAACTTAGTGATCCCTTTTTCAATTCTTTAGGGTAATTTTCAAATTCCAAAACTTTCTAGCTTACAACCTCTTAAAATACACTTGAAAAGTGTTTTACTTAGCTCAAAGAGTGTTTAAAAAGGGCTCCCTAATCACTATGAATATATGAACAACACTAACACTTGAAGTTTCATAAAAGATCAACCAAAAATCTATCATAAAACACTATCTAGATGCATCAATTCATACTTAGATGAGTTTTACAGTATGTGGATGCCTTACATACTCCCTGGTGCTTTTATTTATAGTGAAAAATCAGTCTAGTAGCTATTTATATCCTTTACTAGTTAGTGTACAATTCTCACCATAACCGTTCAACTAGTCTATGCACTAGTCAATCAGTTATACAATACATTGTTCGACCACTATGATCCAATGTTTAACGAATGAAAGGTTAATGTTAATTGACCACCACTAGTTGATCAGTCCCTACACAAACTAGTTTTTCACATTTTCTAACACATTTAAATACTTTTAAATCAATATAAAACACTCCCCAATACTTCAAAATATTTTCTTAACTTACACACTTAATGAAAACTTCCCACAAAACACTTTTACTCATCAACAAGATTATTTTAAAAAATTTCCCACCTATTTTCCTCTTGATTATTAGGCCTATAAGAATATTCTAAACATGAATGCAATTAAATATGAAATGAACCCTTTAAACACAATATTGAGACCAAGTAAAATTCATATAAAAATTACAATGTTAAATCTATACAACTCTAACTTGGTCTTCCAACTTGAATCCTCTTCACTTGATCATCATAAGCTCTGCCTAAGCCCGAAGACCCATCTTTTAAACACTTTTCAATAAACCTATCCTATCAAAATCTTAAACACAACAAAACATTAGTAGCAAAGATTTTTTTGTCATCACCAAAATAAGATGGAACCTCCTTTGATTCAACAATCTCTTCCTTTTTTATGATGAAAAAATTATATAATATTATAAACTATGAAATCCAAAAAACCATTTAAACATCTTATACCACTTAAAATTCACTAAATATGGCATTATTCACTAAAACTCCTCCATTATACAATACCATAAGTAACAAACCAACTATGTTTTACTATAAAGTTCAAACAAAAAATTATAATTCCATATCCAAACCATCCCATTATTACAGTTTTACTAACTCCCTTTAAAACAATCATAAATGAGCAACAAATTAAATTTAAATAATCTAAAATTTATTACAATTTCAATAACTTAAATTTATTATAAATCCACCTAACTTGATTAAAAAACATTACTCGTCCTAAATTCATGCATTATGTTCATTAATTCATTAAAGAAACATTACTCCTCCTAAGTAAGATATAATATCACAACTAACTCTCGCCTTTTTTGGAACCACCATAAAGGTAAATATAACATAAAAAAACAAACTATAATAATCCAAAAAAAACAAGTATGATGAAAAACACTTAATTTTCATAATGAACTACCATTTACTATGGCTAACTCTCTTCTAATCATGTAAAACCTATCCTCGCACATTGTTTTAATAAAGTTATCTGCTAATTAATGCATTGTATCCACAAATTCTAGTTCGATATCCCCATTTTGAACATAATCTCTAATGAAATGATGTTTAATTTATATATTCTTTGTCTTAGAATATTAGATAGCTCTTTTAGTTAATTAAATTACACTTATATTATCAATCCTAATAGCTTAATTCCTAAGTTATTGTCTAAGCCATAGAATTTATGTGCAATAACTACCAATGAAATCATATTTGGTTTCCACCATGAACAAAACCATGAACAAACCTATCTAATTTTGTTTTTTACTAAACCAAGAAAATAATGTATTGCCTAAAAACTAACATGCACCACATGTGCTCTTCTTATCCAAAAAATCGAATAATTTGCATTCAAATACCTAACTAAATCTAAATATGTATTTCTAGGATACCAAAGTCTTTAGTTCATTGTTCCACATAAATGCCTAAGCATGCATTTTATAGCTAATAAATGTGACTCTCTAGGACATAGTTGAAACTTAGCACATAAGCATACACTAAACACTATATTGAGTCTACTAATGTTAGATATAATAAACTACCAATCATACCTCAATATTGTTTAATATCTACAAGCTTACCTTCCTCACCCTTATTCAACTTGGTATGGTGTGCCTAGAGGTTTGGCTTGATCCATCCCAAAGTGCTTGAGTAATTCTTAAATATCTGTAGCTTAATTAATGGAGATCACTTCCTTCACTTTTTTGCATCTGGAGCCCAGAGAAAAAAAACTTAACTCACACTTCATGCTTATTACTTAACTCACACTTCATGAATATTTCAAATTTTCTACTCATCACTTTGAAAATTCTTGACACATAACCTCATTAGTAACATCAAATATAATGTCCCGGTGTATATTTGAACAATCAAAATATCAACTTTATCTAAAAATATATGATTAATCAAAACATCATCTTTATGTTTCTTAATAACAAAGTAGTATCTATGATAGGGTAGAATTATATTAGGTTTTCATATGCATTTCAATGGGAATTCCCTATTTTGATGTTTAAATGCTTATTTTGTGTTTCTATTGAGTTTACATGAAGTTCAACCATGAACAGAAATACAAGCTGAAAGGAAGAAATTTGGAAAGTGATTTGGAGCAAAAATAGAGCAAAGGCTTGGATTTTGCAAGTAATAAGACAATTTAAGGAGCAATACGGTGGGTCTAATAGATCGTCACAGACAGAGAAAAAAATAAGGGCAAAGGTGACATTTTACTTCCAAATCATCCCTAACCCTAAAAGAGGCATATAAAAGCATTAAGACAGATAGGAAGCAGTAGTTTTACTCCCTTTTTGGGTAGACTCCATTTTCTTAAGGTTTTCTTAGGTTTTGGGTTCATTTTCATGTATTTTCTTCTTTATTCTTGTCTTGTTCTTAGATTTCATATTATAGCTTGCATAGCTCTAGGTTTAAATATGTTTCTATTTTTTTATTATTTTCATTATATTTTCTATTGTATTTTGATTGCGGTTGGCCACATAAAAAATTAGCTCAAATTAATCTATCTTTTAACGCACAATTTAACAATTAATTTGAGACAAATTTTTAACAAGCATATTGGTTGAATCAAGTAATAAAGTGGAGTATATTTAAGATTTCGAGTATCGATCTCATGAGAAAGTTTATATGATGTAAGTACTAGGTCAATTGGATTACAATTATTTAGAAAATACTGAATTAATTGATTAAAAAGATGAAAAATACTAAGATATCCTACTATGCTTCAATCATTGCAGTTTTGAATTATAAAATGATTTATAAATTACTATAAATTATCAAATTGTGAAATTCAGCTAAGGATTAGGTGATTAATGAATTAATTAAGCTTTAAAAAATTTTAAAGGCTAGATTACAGTTCCTTCATGAATTCAAGACAAAGTTATGGTTAAGACTTATGCCTTTTTTCCATTAAACTTAGTTCAAAGTTTGGTTATGCTTTAAATCTTGTCAATGGGCTTTAATTTCAAGAAGTTGATTTTTGGATTTATGGTCTCAGATCTCTAACTCTCATAAATAATCAAAATTTGTTCATTCATTGATTAATTTGTGTTGTTTATTGATTTTTCCAACACTTAAGTATATTTCTCGGATCATAGATTGTCTTTCACTCTAATCTTAGGTGCTTAGTCCAAAATAAAAACTTTAAGACATTTAATAAACAAAATTAGACCTTAATACATCCATTCAAGCTAGGTTAAAACATTAAAACACTAATCCCAAGCTAGAAAATGGATTTAGCCACATATTGTCATCAAAGCATATAAAACATGCATCTTAATCCACATACTTTGATAGATCCAAAAATATAAGCTGAAATAATTAGTTTAGAAGTTACAAAATAGGTTTAGAAAGCTCCTAACAAGTTTTGAACTCCTCAACATGATCTGGACAATAACACCGCTTCAGATTCCATAAGAACTTGTAGAAAATCAAAGAACATTCAAGAGTATGTTCATAAGGATAAGAACTTTGATTAATCTTAAAAACAAAGAAAATATAGCTTTAATATAAGTTTAGAAACCCCTTATGATGGTTTAGAAACAAAAATATATGTCTTAGCAACGTTCTCTAACAAATAACAACTAAAAACTCACAATATAACTCGAATTACAAGTGTTTGAAGCTAAAAAACTTTAAGAAAAACTATGAGAGAAGGAAGAGCAATTCTCTCTCTTTAAATTTCAGATCTGAATTCTTATTATTAATTCATGTTTTTCTTGTTATGTTTCTATTTTGACAGCTCCTACAGCCTCCCACTTGCACTTGCAAATAAAAATAGCACGCCCAAGCTACAATTTTAGAGATTTGAGGTACTGTTCATCAATAGCACCATGTTCATCTATTAATGACACCCTGGGAGACTATCATTATAGGTTAACTTTCAGTTTGACTTTTGAAAAAACTTACATATGTTTACTCCAGTCTCCATCTTGAAGCTCCATCATGCAAAATAAATGTAAGAATGCATATATTGAACATTTAAGCACTAAAATAGGGTTAAACTAACATCAAATAACATCCAAAAATACTATAAATTTAACCCCCTAACAACTCCTCCACACTTAAGTGTTTGCTTGTCTTCAAGCAAATCAATCATTCAACTTTCTCAAATTATTATATAATTATAGGAAAATTAATTCAAGATTAAAAACATGATTATTGAAATGTTTTCTAAATCTTTAAAACATATTGACTCATCAAAATGTTATATAATCAATTAATCATATCAATTCTCAAATACATTTAAATCATTTCATTCTTTTTCAATCTTCAAACTAAATCACAAAAATCAATCCCACATGCAAAAAGCAAATATAATGAGTTTAATTCATCAACTTTCTAAACACTTTCACATTCTTTATTTAATAATTTATTTAATTAACTAATTAATTAAATATGTGAGCAACTTGGTTAAGAAGTAACTTAATCTTTTGACGTGAAGGTGAAAATTTTGTCATGAACGACTCCTGGTTACTAAATTGAGTTGCAACGAATCAACTGGCTAAAGCACAACTCATAACTTTAACCTTATAAATATATTTAAAAAATTTCTATTTTTTATGTTTTTCTTTCTTTTTTCTTCTTTTTTTTCTTTTTATAAGGTTAGAAGTCTACGGAGTGAATTCTGCCCACTTATTTAATTAAGTTATGTATTTATTTATTTATTCCAATGATAAAAGTGTTTTAAAAGAAGTCACATAATTTCTCACTAAGTTGCATTTTATATGTGGAATATTATTCTAATCATCAGGCATCCGTTATCTAAAATATATGAGTTAAAAGAACTTAGTCATTAATAACTAAAATTAATCATATAACATTGCAAATTACCAAAATAATTAAATTTAAAAGAAAACATGCACAATAATAAGCATTAAAATTGAAAAAATTTTCCATAAATTATAGACTATTAAAATAAAATCAATAAATTGATATATTATTAGACAATAAATACTCAAGTGTGTTCAAGACATATATCCTTCCCCCACACTTAAATTTAACATTGTCCCTAGTGTTCATAAATCATAAATAAAGCATAAAATGTGAGAGAAAGGAAACAAATATATATGGATAAAGTTGTTATCATGAAAGCTCTTTGTTGACGTGAAGTGCAACTATCTAAAATTTAAAGGATGAAACATCAAGGCACTAGAAACATGATAAAACACACAAAACAAACACACCAATAGCATGCTAAAAACATACCAGTTTATTGAAAGTATGTGAAATTCTACTTATACTATTGGGTTACCTCCCAGTAAGTGTTTCTTTAAGGTCTTTTAGCTAGACCTTAGTGCTAGAGAATTTTTAATATTAGTTTATGTCAAGCACCTAACTTGTCATCCTCATCCTTAGTATACTGACAAACCCATTGTAGAAGGTTGCCTATACCATTTAGCAAGGTCCTGAATTCATAAGTCTTACCCTTGTTAAAGCATTTTGGAAAAAAAGTCTAAGTATCTCACTCTCACTCGCAAATCAAAAGCTTAAATACCTATGAAATCTACACTATTGTATGCTACCTTGGACTCTTCATCTATCTTATTTTCAATGACTCAGAATTGATGGTCAAATTCAACAATTTCAAAAATTGATTCATTTAAAGCTGATGCAGACTCACCACTCACACTTACTAGCTCAATTAACTTTATATGACCAATGGTCCTAATTGATTATAAAATTTCTTCTATAGTTCTATGATCATGCTCAGGCTAAGAAGGATTTTCTAAATGGGAAATGAATGCAGCCTTATTGAGCCATGAATCATCAGGGTGATCCATCCAAATAGAGGTGTAATCATCAAAGTTTTCATAAAACTGTTGATTTAAAATAGGTGATAGTTGGACAAAACAAGATGGATTTAGCCAAGAGTAACTAGGATAATCATTGAAATCAGGGGTAAAGGTTTTAAAATTGTCAAATTGATTTGTCCAGTCATTGCTCCAATTAATCCTAACTTCAGGTTCATACAATTAACTATCAAGCCAATGATAATTCTGCCTCCACGTATTCTTAATAATTGAATTTAGTTATCAAAAGATGCCCTGAATCACAAACAAAGATGACAATAAAAATTAAAAAAAAGAAACAAACTAATAAATGAAACATAAAACAGACATAAAACAAAATAAAGAAAACAAAACAGACTATAGATTAATTGACACGGATATATCCCTAATATTAAAATTTGATCCCGAACAATTTTGCCAAAACTTGATTGCAGTTGGCCACATACAAAATTAGCTCAAATTAATCTATCCTTCAACGCACAATTTAACAATTAATTCGAGACCAACTTTTCGACAAGTGCACTGGTCATAACAAGTAATATAGTGGAGTATTTTTAAGGCTCCAAGTATCAATCCCACAAGGAAATTTATAGGATGTAAGTAATAGGTCAATTGGATTATAATTATCTAGAGAACTCCAAAATTAAATTAAAATACGAAACCAATTTAAAAAGCCTAGAAAACTCTAAAAAAATTTCCAATCAATTGTAAAAGAATTACATATTGTTTTTCCTAAATTATTAAGTTACGTTTTGGTGGTTGATAATTTAATTGATTTAAAGATCAGTGATGCTTAATCTAGGGAATCTTCTCTAAATTAAGACAATGCTATGGTTAAAACAATGGCTTATCTCTATTGCTCCTATCCTGAAGTTTGGTTATGCTTCAAACTTAGGTCATAGGCTTAAAGCTTAGGAAGTTTAATCCTAAATTTTCCTAATTAAAGACTAGCATCCTCCCGTTGCTTATTGATTTTTCTAGCAACCTAAGTAGATATTATCGAATCTTAGATTATCTTATGATAATGTCCTAAGTGATCAGTTCAAGATAAGTATTAAGCATGCAATAAGCAAAGATTAATTCACTAATCATTCATTAACAATTAATTACCACAATAAATCAACCATAAATACATTTAACAACTCAACTAAAATGAAAATTATCATTAATCATAGAAATTAATCTATACTAACAAAATAAATAACCTAAACAATATAACTTTGATTAATTCATAAAAACAACAATAATACATAAGATTAAGAGTTTAGATATCACTAAACAAGATTATCATATGATAATCTAGCTCAAAACCATGTGATTATGATGCTAGATCCACTACAAACAACCTACAAACTAAATTTACAAAGATTAAAATGAAATCTATTCTAAAATCAAGCTTTATCTGAAAAATAACTAAAGAAACGAGTTTTTGATCCTAATCTACTTGGTTTTTAAAGCTTTGAGACGTCCTTTATTTATAGGAAAACAGTAGCAGTAGGTGCGGAGACAGCCAAATTGTTGAAGATTTTGCTATAAAACCATGTTTGCGCCTTATAATGGTGGGGCACTGATGCATAATGACTCCGTTAAAGGATGAACAACCCGCCGTTAGTAGTCTATTTTGACTCTTTCAATGGTGGTTTGTGGATCTATCAAAGATGGGCTGCTAGGCCACTGTTGATGGTCTAGACTTGGACTATTTTTCTTTCTTTTTGCAAATTTCTTCAATTATTCATATCAACCTAGAAATTAAAATTTTCTAAACATTAATTACACAATTAAGCACTGAAATAGGGGTAAATATACAACAAATAATATCCAAAAATACTATAAAACTCACCCATAACAGTATCACATGCATTAGTAATTCCCTTATCCATTGAAAGTATTTTTGTATTAAAATAAAATCATTATTCTTTAATTCCCAAAATTTTGTCATATCTCTCCTTTTAAATTGCATATGTGCAGTAACTAAAGCATATACAAGCCCAGTAGTAACCTACTCAATCTCATCTGTACATACTTCATGTAAAATTTATGGTAGGAAAGGAATGACTATGCCTTCAAAAACTCTCCTATGGATCCAAGGAGTAACATCTTGCAATTGGTCTCTCAAGTTATTGAAATTTTTAATACAAACATAGATAAGACTAACTTTATTATTAAAATTATAAAAGTTGCATATGTGGGAAATAAGAATGACAGAAGAAAGCATATTCTTTCCTTAAAGAAGAGACATAGGGATATTAAATTTGATCCGGACAACAATCAAAGCGCAAGGTTGAGATTTTGTCAGAATAGAGTTATTTGAATACCTCTTGAAGGACAAATAAGTCAAAGGAACTTGGAGAGATAGATAAGCAAAAAATAAAAATGGACAAGTAGGGTAGAAACAAGATAAGGTAGATGATAGTGATAGAATGTTTCCATTTGTGACTAGATATAATAGAATGTGAAGATCAACTAAAAGAACAAATCCAAGTGTAGAGGCTAATCCTCTAAAGAAACAAACTACCCTTTCATCAAATGATTCATCAGATGGGTCCTTCATAAAATCATGTAAGAGGATTATTAAGTAGAGAATGAGAAAGGAGGGCATTTAGGATTCAGCATCTCCAACAAGCTTAGAGAATGAATCTCCCCCAAACTTACCTTCAATAAAAATTGCCTTAGATAAGATGCTTTTAAGGAATTAAAGGATCTGATCAATTTCACTAAAAGGAAAAATGTAAAATATGAGAGACTAACACAATAGTGTTAAAGGTTGAAAACAGGCTAAAAAGAAAATGGTTTAGGGTCCCCTTTTAATGTTTAAACATAAACTAAACTCAAAATAGTTTGGTAGTGGGAATAAGCAATTCTTTGCTTTTGTTTAACTGCTCTTATATTTAACTATTTTAGTTACTATATAATCTCCTTTAAGTTATGTAGATGTCATTAGTTGTGTGGGAAGTGCATCATTTTTTTCTAGTCATTTTTCATGTTGCCTCATTTAGCTTTGTTTCTATTTTTAATAGTTGCAACTTACTTGATAGTTGTTAAGGAGTTGTTGTAATGATATTTGCTCTTATATTAAACAATTCTTTTTAAAATGTAGATTTATCCTCCTATTTGAGTTAATGAGGGATAGTAGCCCAAGTGGTGATGTTGCTACAACTTTGCACATTACAAATATGATTACATAGAATTTGTAAATTGATCCAAAGTTGGAATGAATAGTTAGATTTTAAAAAAAAAATGGTCTACACTTTTAACTTCATTGTTCCTATCACAAATGGTACTAGCTTTGATTTTTGTTAAAGAACTCAATCTATTTTTTATTATAAGCCACAAAATTAAGGAAACCTTGGGAGGGGTTTGTTTGAACTACATTATCTTATTCTAGGAGCCTTTAGGAACAATTAAGATTTACTGATAAACAATCCTGAGGAGTGTCTTGACTAAAGTACTTTATCTTCTTTGTTCATATTAGGTCTTTAATCTGATAGTTTATTGATTATTAAAGTTAAACCTCTAAACTTACAATTCCGCTCATTACCTGGTACAAACGTTTTGAGCTTAGCTTTTGGATGAAGAAAGTTTTTGAGATTGTATACCCCTAGAATTAGTTTAAGAGGTCCTACTTTTATGAAATTGTCATGAAAAATGTATGTGTTCCTTCCATTACGAATTTTATTAATGAATTTTATACATAAGCTTGACCTCATGTTCAAAATTTATTGTAAGGTCCATGAAGTATCTGCTTTGTTCTTAATTTCCAAAAAATTACTATTTTAGAGATAATTAGGATCAATTCATTACATCCACATGATTTGCTTCTTTATAAGTATCAGTGATATCCTTTTGGTTAAGCTAACTTTGAATACAATTTTGATAGAGTTTGTCCTAAGGTCACATATGTTTTAGGTAAAATTTAACTCTTATCATTTAACCTTAGCATTTCCTCCCTTAACTATATCCCCACTCTATAAAAAATTCCTTATCACTTTCTTAATTGCTTTAACCAACTTCTTAGGAAGAATCAAATGGGAGGTTTAATAGACAGGCATGTTGTTGAGAGTTGAAATAATTTGTTGTCTTTTTCTAGTAGAAGATAGGTTATTGTTCCATCAATATCCAATTTTCCTATTCATCTTATCAGTAGCATTTCATAATCCTTGTAGAAAAAGCTTCTTAAAGATAATTGGAAATCTAAGGTATATAATAAGGAGTTCTTAATTTTTAGTTTAGAGTCTTTTAATAAAATATCTACCTGAGTTCTTGTAGGAGGTGATAGTAAGATGTGGCTTTTATCCCTATTGATATTTAAGTTTAAGATTTTAGTGTAAGTTTATAGAGCATCCATCACAGTCTTTATAGAGTGCACATTAGATTTACAAACAAGGAGGGGATCATCTACAAATTCCAGGTTGAAATTGTTTAGTTCCTTACATTACTATGAAAGGAGAAGTTAGGGTTCAACATGATCTTACGGTTGATCAACCATGACAAGACCTTAATAATTAGGTGAAGATGTAAAGGGAGAAGGTGAATCTTAGACTGGTAGCTTGTCGTAAAATACCAAATAATAAAATTTACCTAATTAAACTAAATAACTATGTAGCAGGGCAAGTCAAGGTTGATCCCACAGAGAACTGGTTTGGTTTTCAAACTATTCCTAATGTTTCACAAAAGAAAAGAAAAGGAAAAAAATCCTGAGATGCAAAGGAACTAGAAGCCACTTAACAAAATTAAAGAAAACAAAACAATAACGCAACAAGATAAGAAGCAAATAACAAATATGAAAATATGGGCAGAAGTTATCTTCTAGATTCATGAATTATAATCAATCATTGAAATACTAAAGATTTTGTTATGCTTGAGATGTTGGCCTATAGACACAATCAAGCTCTTGCATCCTAAGTTCCTACAATTTTAGATAAGTCCTATACGATAGAAAACGTATCACTAACTATGCGATAACTTAGAATAAGCTCTCTAAATTTCCATCACATTTTACGAGTTTAAATGTTTTAAATTTCTTTGTTTCCAATTTACTGAAAGTGTTTAATCGAAAATTTCCT
>JAOXYD010005389.1:0-15456 GCA_028565735.1 Pinacopodium congolense | reverse complement strand
AAAAGTCATTAAAATAATTTTACTAATAATTATTGTCTTGATCTTCTATTATGAATTATACTTATTATTTTACATGCCTTATTAAAAGAATATAATTTTAAATTTATTAATATTATTTTTACTTAATAATAATTAAGTAATTTAATTGTATTTATAAATATTATGTAAAAATATTCATTTATAAGATGAATCTATATTAAACATTTCAAAATAAGTTATTAATCTAACATTTTCATGTTTTTTCAATTAAGTGACTATGCATTGAAAATTTGCCTTTTGAGTTATTAACGTTTAAAAAATTAATCAGAAGAGGTAAATAGGTTAGAATGGGCCGGGTTGAATCGAGTTGACGGATAGGGTCGGGTCAGATTGAGTTGACTAATGGCATCAACCTTTTTCAACTAACTAGTTAACTTTTCAAATGTTAATCACTCAATTGAAACTTTTAAAAGTTTGATCACTTAACTTAAAAAATGTGCAAAGGCTGATAACCTTAATGACTGTTAACCCTAAAAATTTCGAGTGTCCACTTACCATATCATTCAAATAAGGCTTAGCTTTGAAAAATGATATGATATCACTCAAACTTAGTCTAAAACAGGCATTTCACATAACCTCGATATCATTAAACCTATTAATCAATATTGACAGATATTAACACTCTTCGTTCCATTAATTCCTAATTGATAAAATTACTAGTAATAGTTTATGTCATACAAAACAATGCTCACTTTATCTTGGATTTTTTCTTTACCCACAAGTATTTGACGTAAATGGAATTAGAGCTTATTACTGCACTTTCATGGCTGGATTCCACCTTGATGTTTTTAATCATTATTTATTTAAGCCTACAATTAATATCAAAGCTAATATTATTAATTAATGAAAAATTTAGTGTGTTAAAATATGTATTTAAAATAAGCCACAATCTTTAACTTCTCCATTTTTTTTTACGCCCAAAAGTATCCACATCCCTTAGCTTCCCACTTCCACCAATTATCTTTTTTTAGACTTTGAATCAATATTTTGACCTTTATTACCCTTACTTTTGTCATCCTTGATGTTTTTTTTTTCCATTTTTTCTACTTTAGATTATCCTTCTTTATTCTATGCTCACCAACCCCCTACTCTTGCGTATTTGAAGGTTGCTTTATATCTTGGTTAGATGTCACCATCATTTCATGTCTTACATGTTCTTTCAAAACCCTAATATTTCATCATGTCGTAATGTATTTAAACAATCATTCATTCATGATAATGTTAAATGTGTTAGAATAAATTTTTAACATAAATTGAAGTCTAAAATATTTTCATTTTATGGTTGCTTAAAGTACCAACATCTTGAGGCTTCATGCTTACACTATTCTTCACACGATGCTTGGTCCTATTATTTTCACCTCTAACACTGTTCTCTTCATTCTCATCCTTTCTTTATGCCCTCTTTTCTGACTTTAAGACTAAATAATCTCTACCATGCTCCCCCACCATCTTCTCAAACTGATCCATAGGTTTCTCTAAATTTCTATCATTTATGATTAATGTATTACACCTACCGTGTTCACCTAACTCAACAATTTCATTATTACAATGTTCTTAAAATGTAACAGAGTTTTATATTATTCTTTTTCCATTCATAATCAAAGGCAATGATATTGTTAGTGTTGAAGTCCACCATGACATACCTTCAATTCCAAGTTTTAGCATCTCCAAGCTCTTTCCCACCTACAACTATGTCAAGATGGGTGCTTAGTGTTGTAATCTAGCTACAAGTCTACGAAAACCCTAACCATCTAACTAATGCTGTCATGATATTATATATTTTTATAAAGAACAAATTCATATCAATTTAAACATATAACTTTTTTTCTATTGGTGAGATTGGAATCTATCCACATTCAAGGCCTCATTCATGTTAATCTCATCTCAATCAATTATCTATAAGATGTTGTCCTACTTAAGTTGTTAGTGGACTTGGAGTTGATCTAGCTAAAAAACTAAAAGAAATTCTGCAATATAAAGACTCAGACAACCATTGCACTTCAAAGCTCACTATCAATAAAATAACTCAGTATCCCATACAAGGATAAACATATGTGAGCACTTTTTTCATGCGATGAACTCAAACATAAATAGTTCTCCCAACACATCTAGTAGGAAGTTTGAATGAAAACTTATTCTAACTCTATAAGTTGCAATTTCTCAAGAACATATTTGCTTGAAACGTCAGTTAACGTATATGCCTTCACCTCTATAGCATGCATCAGAACGTTATTGGGACCACTTGGAATACCTGAGACTTAACTAAAGCCATCACCCTGAGATGTTTGAATTAGGATGTGTTCACCTAGTTGTTAATTGTGTTATTTTGAGTGTTTAGGATTGTAACTTTGTGTTTAGGACTTAGAATTATGTTCTTTGGATATTACTATTATTGTTTATGATGCTTAATGTGTTTTCATTTAGAGTTAAACTAGGGAGTAAAAGAGGAGAATAAGGAGAGCAATTGAAGAAATAGAAGGCCATGATCATGGTAGAAGTGTAAAAATTGGCACATGATTCGGGGTTTTGAGTTGTCTTTTGACATAAGAAGGGTAGGAAACCACTAGGAGCCACTAAATAATGTTTTAAGACATACCAAAAGAGACAAGGAACAAGTTTTCGTATCTTCCAAGAGGAGAAAACATGAACAACCTAGAGAAACATTAAGAATAACCAACTTTCCAAATGTTTTGCACTAAGGATAGTAGAGACAGATTGTCATGAGTTATCTAGTTCTCTTTTCTACTTTTATTGTTAAGAAATCTGGTTGATGGGGGAACTTATTTACATTATCCATAGCTAACTTTCTCTTAAGGATTACTCTTTGAAATATTTTATTGAACCTTTATCTTATTGATTCAATGCAATGCATTTGTAATGGTTGTTGTGCTTACTCTTTGAGTAGAACTAAGAGATTGAACTATTAAATTAGTGTAGTTGCATAACAAAAATTGGTACCCTTATAGACCTCTAAAAGTTAGGTTGTTAATTAATTTAAGAGAGATCTTGATTAACTAATTAATTACCTGTAGGAAAGCTTCATAACTAGTTGAGTTTTTAGGAAAGGTTTTGAAAGATCGAGATACTGCAATTCAATTCCTATTTTATTTAATTAAGGACATTTGGTTAGACCATAAGAGAGGATAAAAGATATAGGATAACTTTAGCTAAACATAAATGAATCAATAAGTTGAGGGGAGACAAAATAAGGATAGAAGTAATTCTTACTATTTATCTTTGATTTCTTAAGTTCCTACACTTTTGATTATCAAATTGTTAGATTGTTTTTGTTTAGTTTAATTTCATTTGTTGACATTTTATTATGTGAATTAAACAAAGGGTAACTTCATTTTTTAGGTAACTAATCCTAATTCCTATGGGATGATATTTGTTATACTATAAAACTAAAATCTGTATACTTACAGTATAACATTAAAACTAGCATTAAGAAGTTTTTGGTGCTGTTGTCAGGGATTGGTTGTTTTAGTATCTTGTTTAATTTGAGCCAATTTGATTATAGGAAATTGATACTTTTCCTAGTGTAATTGTAAATTCATGAAAAAAAAAGGAGCACGAGAAGTTCAAGCAATTTAATTGTAGAAATTTTGGATATTATGAGGCATAAGAGGGAGATAAGAAGAGTGAAGCACTAGCCAAGGAGCCATAGAAGGGACCATGGACGAAGGAGGGTAAGGACGGAACTAAAGTACACTTATAGACTTTATAAGGCTAGGTTTCAATGCCAATAAACAAGGGATAACAAGGCGTCCCACCTAAACCAACACCTTTGAGATAAAGCCAGATTTATTAAACATGCTTTAAGTAATTTTGTAGTTTTATAGTTTAGCAAATGAAGACCCCAATCAACATCGGACAAATTTTCTAAAGATTTGTTAAACATTTTAGTATGATGGGCTATCAGAACATTCCAAGAAAATAAGGATATTCCCATTCTCTTTGAAGGATTGATCTAAGGCATGGTTAAACTCACTAAATCTGAAAAATATCACAATAAAGGAGCAACATGTTCAAGCATTCTTAACCAAGTACTTCCCATTAACAAAGATTACAAGGATCATTATGGAGATCACCAAATTTCAACAAAGTGATGGAGTGTCAATGTATGAGGCATGGGAGATGTTCAAGCAATTACAAAGGAGCTAGTTACACCAAAACCTACCAAAGGAGTACCTTTTACAAAAAACCTACAAAGTATTAAATCAACACACAAGAGGGGCCATATATGCAGTAGTTGAAGGTTCCTTGATGGAGGTTCCTACCCATGATATATTAAAGGAGATGGTGAATAACAGTTGTCTGTGGAAAATGGAGAAGAGTAAGTAGAAAGGTTTGAAAGAGAAAAGGGAATGATACCCATCGATTTAGTGATAGCTCTACAAGCATAAATACTAACCCTTACCCCCTTACCAATCAATTATGGAACTTTCAAGGTGCCTCTTCCACCTCTATGACTAAGGTACCTCTCCCACACAACACGAAAGCTAATCCAAGAGAGCAATTGAGGAAAATTACACTTAAAAATAGTAAGCAACTAGAACCAATTGTAAAGTCAAAAACATCCAAGGAAGAAATCCAAGAAAAAGAAGAAGAGAAGATTAAAGAGAAGCCTTATGTCCCACAACCACCTAATAAGCCCAAACTCCCTTTCAAACAAAGGCTAGAGGAGAACCAAATGGATTCACAGTTTGCTAAATTTTTAGAGAAGCTGAAGAAATTGAAAATCAACTTGATGTTTGTGGAAGCTTTAGAGAACATACCCAAGTACACCATGTTCCTTAAGGATATCCTAAGCAATAAGTAATAGGATGGAAATCAAACAGTGTCTATAATAGAGAGTCGCAGCTCCATCATTACTAGGTACTTGCCATCCAATTGCAACATATAGGGAGTTTTACTATCCCTTGTTATTGATAATATTGGGTTCTCTAAATGTTTATGTGATTTAAGAGTAAGTATTAATTTGATTCCTTTATCTATTTTTAGGAAATTTGGGTTAGGTGACTTGAATCCAACTTCTATGCTCATCTAATTGGTGGATCATTTGATCAAGAAGCCATCTGGGGTGTTGGAAGATATGCTGATCAAGGTAGAAAAATGTGTAATTCCTATTTATTTTGTTATGCTTGCTTTTAAGAAAGACTACAATTATCCATTAATTTTGGGAAGACCATTTAAAAACACCATGAAAGAACTACTGGATGTATGTGAAGATAAGCCAATTCCTAGAATTATTGATGAACAAGTGGAGTTTAACATAAGAAAATCTTTGAAAAATCTTGTAGAATGAAGTGCTTACATAAAGATTGATGTAGTTGATGAATGTGTGATGGAGCTAGAGAAGCAAGTGGAGGATGACATAGAGGTGAGAAATGATGAGAGTTTTGAGAAAAAAGATGCATTAACTGAGATGAAAAAATAAAAGCCCTTAGTCAGAACTAAATCAAACACTCAACCTTTCATTGAGGCCACCAACTTTGGAGTTAAAACCCTTACCTTCACACCTTAGGTACACCTTTTTAGGTAAGGATCATACATTACCAATCATTATATCCAATTAATTTGATTTGGTGTAAGAAGAGAAGGTAATAGAGACCATTAAGAGGAGGACGAGAGCCATGGGATAGAAAATTTCAGATATTAGATCAATCACCCCCAATGTGGTAAGGCATAGAATTAACCTTAAAGAGAGGTGTAAAAAAGTTAGAAAGTGTCAAAGGAGACTCAATCCTAATAAACAAGAGGTTGTGAAGAAGGAGGTGGTGAAACTTCTAAATGATAGAATTATTTATCCAATTTTGAATAGTGAGTGGATGAGTCCAATACAATGTGTGTCAAAGAAAGGAGGCATAATGGTGATGGAAATGGGAAAAGTTAGATGATTTCCAATAGAACAATCACAGGTTAGAGAGCTTGCATTGATTTTAGGAAGCTTAATTTGTCAACTAAAAATGATCATTTTCCCTTGTCTTTTGTGGACAAAATGATTGAAAGAATAACTGAGCATTCATTTTACTACTTCCTTAATGGTTATTTGGGCTATAATCAAAATTTAATCTATCCATATGATTAAACTAAGACCACCTTCACGTGCTCCTACGTAACATTTACTCATAGAAATATATCTTTTTTGCTTTAAAATGCAACAGCCACTTTCCAAAGGTACATGATGGTCATATCTACAGATATGATTGAGGATTTATTACTGGTATTCAAGGATGATTTCTCAATTTTTTTGACTCTTTTGATTATTGCTTAAAAAATCTAGATAGAGTTCTCCAATGGTGTAAGAAGTTACACTTATCCAAATTAAAATAAATTTCAATTCATGGTGAATGAGAGAGGTAGTCTTAGGTCATAAGATATCATGCAATGGTTTCAAATTGGATAGAGTTAAAACTGAGGAAATTGAGAAGTTCCTGCTACCTAGCAATTTCAAGGGCATCCGAGCATTCAAAATGGCTTATAAATGACTTTTCTCTCATCACTAAACCTCTCATTAATTTTCCAACTAAAGATATGCCTTTTAATTTTGACATCAATTGTTTGAATGATTTTTTTATATTGAACAAGGCACTCATCTCTACACCTATTTTGAAAACACTAGATTGGTCCTTATCATGTGAAAATTATGTGTGATCCTAGTGATCATACCATAGGATGTGTGTAGGACAATAGAAGGATAAGAAGCTATATGCTATATACTATGCAAGCAAGACTTTTATAGGAGAACAATTGGATTATAGTACCCTAAGAAGGAGTTGCTAACAATGATATATGCATGTTATAAATTTTGTTCCTATCTTTTGGGATCAAAGGTTATTATTTTTACATATCACGTAGTATTCAAGTATCTTTTTATCAAGAAGGGTGAAAGTCAAGGCTTATTCGATGGGTGTTATTACTTCAAAAGTTTGACATTGAGATATGAGATAAGTGATAAGAAAGGAGTAGAGAATATAGTGGATGATCATTTGTCACATCTTGAAGGATGGGAGAAGCAATATGAAGAAGAAATAAATGAGCAATTCCTTAATGAATAGAAATCTTGGAGAGGTAGACTCACAAGAAAGGAAAGTCATGTCTTTCTTTTCTCTTATTTCTTCATAATGAAATTGTTTGTAATCAAGCTAGTGAACTTTAACTTAGCATGTCATGTTCTTAGTTTATCTCTATTTATCAATTCCTATGTGTATTTGTTGCAATTTGATTTTTAGGTTCATTTTGTTTTTTTCTTTTGGATTTTAGGTTGTTAGCTGATCCTTTTAGAGCTTAATGTTTGCTTGAAAGTTTGATCAAGGAATATATAAAAAAAAAAAGAGGGCCAAAACAAGAGAATAATGAGGAGTTTGAAGGTGACTCAAAGCCACGATCCCACAATCATGACAGGGGCTTTCAACTCTCCCACTTAAACCTTATTTTATTTCCTTCTTCCTCCATCTTTTTCATTCCACTTTCTTTAGTACCCACCCTACCTCCTAAACTCACAAAAGATTCCAATTTTACACCAAAATCTTATGATTTATTCCATTTTTCCATAATTACTCCATAGTTCTTCAATTATTTCACACTTTACAACCCCCTAATCACAATTTTTGTGTTTCTACCCATCCTTTCTCACTCTAGCTGCATTTTCTCTCTTTCTTGTTTATTTTTGTATGATTTATCTCCATGGCTCTCAAGACGCAACTCGCCATAAAAAAAGTAGACAAAAGGCAACAATAAGTTTCTTAACAGGGATTAAGGGACCTACATGTAAATTCTAGGGCTTGAATCCCCATATACACCTAAGAAGAAGGTAACACCTTAATTTTAAATCTAGGACCTTGATTACCCATTGGTAGTTCAATTTTGAATTATTGGCTCAATTAGGATTGAAAAAGAAGTTTGAGAATTTGGTTGCAAAAATTTATTACTAAAAATTCATTTGTTGTGAATTTATTGTTTATCATGAGTTAACACTTGAAATTTTCTCCACACTCAAATATGATGCAGAAAATTTTGATGCTTTTTAGTTTCGTTTACGAGGTAGGGCATACAAATTAGATTACGGAATTATGTGTGACATATTTGACTTGGTTAAAGCTAAAGTCATCTACTCTCATAACTATTATGATGTGGATGAATATTGGAAACATCTTAAGTGAGAGGGTAATTTCAACTCTCAAAACATCATAAATACACTTTTCAAAAGCTAGGAACACTTTTGTTACATAAGTTTATGTGCCACATTGTTTTTAATAAAACTGAAAATAACAAGTGTTCTTCTAAATAGTTGCTTTTTCTATGGTGTGTGGATCATAAACATAAGGTTTTCACGTCTTATCATATTTTTCACTCCTTTATTGCTAATGTCATCAAAAAAGGCAATGATTTAGGCATGGGGTTCATTGCATCTACTATTACTGGTTATTGTAGTGTGGATGTGGATGGTTTAACCCTTCTTAATTCTAAATATTTTGATGAGGTCCACTTACACCAATATGGTATTTTGGAGTACCATAACATGCAGTTCCAAAATCTAAAATCTCGAAATTCTTTGATGTATAGTAAAGGGAAAGCATCAAATTTGTTTACAAGAATTTTCTATTAAATTGAACTTAATTTGGAAGGCTTCATTAGTGTTTATTAATATAGAAGATTGAATAGGAAGAAGTGATGTAGATTAAAAATATAAATGAAATAAGTTTTTCAAATACAATTCCTACTCCACTAACTCCCCAAGTAAATTTGTAAAGCAAAACAAGAAGAAAAAGGGATTAAGAGTATAGCTAAAACCTGGTTATGAGATATGATATAGTTCAATGACCACGGGTGTGCTTTACAAGACATGCACCTTCAAGTAAAAAAGGCTAAAATGACACTCCAACCAATTTAAAAGAGCACCACCAAATTGAGTAACTAGGGATGTACCCTACAAGACGTGTACAATAGGATAAAAATATTAGGTAGGTGCTCATAATAAATGTAACATTTTGATATTTGAAATGAAAAGGTGAAAAATTTTGGATCTTCTTTCGATGTCAAAACATTTCATGAGAGATTACTTAATGATTACCTTACACTCAGTAATTAGAACACACTGCTTGATTACAAATGCCATAGATGTTAGAATAGGATAATAATGTTCTTATTAAGGGCATATTCATTTCAAAGACACCAACGATGTAAATGGAATAAGTTAATATTATGGATCTCCTTAAATGATTAATATTCTTGGCAAAGATAATTCTATGAAATTTATTTCCATTGTTGCATTTGAGCTATCATTTATTGTTACACTTTGTGTAACTTATGTTTTTTTTGCCATGCATTTGAGGTTTTCTTAGAGACACGCCTCATATCTCTCTTATTGGTCATCCTCTTGAAAAATGATATGTCATATAGATTGAAATGTGTGCATAACCAGTAATAAAGATTGATGCATATGCTAATTCATTATATGTTTGGTAACTATCCAAAACCCTTGTAATGCTCCCCCTATTACACCTACTGCAAGTTTGAAAAGCATGTAATAAAATTTTGTTCTATAATAGAGCATTTGATAACTTTGCAAGCAATGTAATAAAAAATCATATAAAATAACTAACCTAAGTGTATTTTTTTTAGCTACACTTAAATTAAAAGTTTTACTTTACAGCGATTACATTAATTGTTATGTTAACCAACTTCTTGCAAAACCTCCATGAACACAGTATTTAAAAAATATTATTTATGAATATTAAATTACAAAATTAGTGGTTAATCTCTTTGAATCCATTGGATGATATATGCACAAGCCTTTCATCTCTAGGAAAGCCTATGTATTTCCCGATTTTTGTGACTTCCTCTAATCCACATTCATCCTTTAAGATACAAGCACATCCATTAAGATGTCCCTCTTTATTAGCTCTGATGGCACGTAAGTGGGGTGACTTAGATACTTAAATTTTTCAAATCATATCATGACACCTGATCAAATTTTATGATATATGCAATCCTTAAACCACAATTCAACCTCAATGATATGTATGATGATGTCCATTACTGAAATATGAATATAACCTAAGTGCATAAGCAACAAACATAAGGAGTTACGGATAGACAAAGTCGACAAACTAAATTTTTATAGTGGTTCAATAAAAAATCCCTTACGTACATCCATTCTCCAACTTTAAATTGGAAATTTCACTAAAATCAATTTTCTTTAAATGAAAAGAAAACCTTTTATTACACAATGTTATTTTTTAAGGTAAGAGAAACATTGTACAAATCTTTCATAAAGAAGAAGAGGAACCATTACAATTGAATCCCAATCCTTTTATCAAGAAAAAGCCCCTTTCAAAAAATCATTCACACCTCAAATATGTTTCACTAAAAAATTCAATACCAAAAGGGCTCACTAGCTTATTAAAATGAATGACATGAATGAAAAACATTCTTGAAATCATTGT
Source organism: Pinacopodium congolense (assembly GCA_028565735.1). Classification (NCBI taxonomy): domain Eukaryota; kingdom Viridiplantae; phylum Streptophyta; class Magnoliopsida; order Malpighiales; family Erythroxylaceae; genus Pinacopodium; species Pinacopodium congolense. The sequence continues at coordinate 4,966 of JAOXYD010005389.1, read as the reverse complement.
AAATAAAAAAAAATCTTGTTGGATTGAGAAATAAAAATCTAATGTTTGCTTAAAATCACCAAACAAACACTGTAAACTCAATAAAACTTAATGAAACCTTCTTTGATTCATCTTATGTTAAAAACAATCACAAAACCTTATAAATATTGTTGTATAACACTAAATACATTTACTTATAAGCTTTTTATGCTCAAAATATCTTAGGAAGATTAAACTAGTTATTACTCTTTATAAAAGAGTTGTTAGACAAAAAAAACTTGTTGATACAATGTTTGATAGTACACACAATGGTCCTCTTCTTTCACCATTTGTCATCTTAACATCAAATTATTCACTCAATGCAAGCTTTAAGCATTCAAATAAGTAAAAGATAGCCCTTGATCACACCTATGCATATATTCATATCATCAAATAACAATTCCTTAACCACAAACACATTAGCCACTCATTTGGATCAAAAAAGAAAAGATACCATGCATATTCATCATGTTCTTGAATATATAAGCTCAATAATGAATTTCAATACAAAAGACAGATTTAGAATGCAGCAAATTGAGCTATAAATGTTCCTACAAGTCTAAGTCACACGATTGAGTCTTTATAACCCTAAAAAACAAGCTAAATCTACAATCAAAATAAGAAAATATGAAGAACATTTGAAATGAGCCCTAAGATTTGAAAGAATCTATAAATTGATATGAAAAACTTGTTTCTCTCTCTCAATTCTTGTTGTTTCTGGCTTCTAACTCTCAATATATATGTCTGCTGTAAGTGGGAAGCAATTTGCACAAGTTGCAGCCAATAAGATAGGAGATCCAACTAGAAATTTATCAATAAGTACCATAATCGCACCTAAAAGGAGTACTACGGGGGGTATGAAGGCATCGTTGAAGTCCTTTACATCGAGAGTAAAATGACGATTTGGATGAGCATAACAATGGGTTGCTAAGGTTGCCATTTTAGTCCTGTAAATTGACAGTTTTGATGAATTAACAATATTTTCTCCACTTTTTTGCTTCCATTAGCATTGTACAACATTTATAAACATAATTAAGCAACTTAAAAAAAATTAGGAGCAATTGTACATAAAATTTGCATGAAATAGATATAAATATGCAATGAAATAAAAGCCTATCACTTTTCCCTCTAGGTTTTCTTAGTTTTCTCTAAGTGTTGTTAGTGTTTTTTTATTAAAAACACTTGTATTTTTCTTCTAAGTTGTGTTTTAAATTACCAAATGTTAGATTTATTGTTCAAACATATATCTGAGATTAAAGATCATTAGGGAGTTTTCTAACCCAGATTACTTTGTTTTATGCTATATTTTTAAGATTAAATTAAAGTATGGTTCTTTAAGTTATGTATCTTCATGTTTTTTTATTTTCTAAAGGTTTGATTGGCGGATTTGAATTCCATTGGAGCTAAGATCACATTTTAGAATCCATATACCATTTAGGATCTTCTGTTGGTTGTTTTCTAAACTTAAATCTCATTACACACATCTATATTTATATATCAATTAAAGCATATCATATAAGATGACTATTTTCTTTAATTTAGTTAATATGTGTGGTTGATTCAATATACATCTAAGAAGTTATTTGTAAATGAGTTAATTTAGCTTTTTACATGTTTAAGGGAATGATTTTTATTTATTGAATGACTAAGTCATCTATTTTAAGATAGCCACATAAGACACGATTGATAGATAGTCTATGATATAAGAAATCTATTTAGGTTGTTGGATAATTCAACAAACAACATAATTTGATCTTGGAATAATGAAACCTTGATTAATTATGAGGGTTTTAATTCTAATATTAGAGATCCAGAAGATAAACTTCTTAATCTTTAAGCCTATTAACTTAATTTAATGAATGACCAAACTATAAATTATGATTAATAGAGAAAAGACATAGTCTTAACCATAGCTTTGTCTTGAAATTGTGAAGATGCTCTAAATCAGTCACCATAAATTTTAATTGTTTAATGAAATTATTGAAAACCTTTTCCTTAGCTAATGAAATCTAGACTACTGAGGCCTTCCATTTGTTTAGTTCTTCTATTAACAGTTCAATTGCTACCTCCACCCTAAGTTGTATATATAATTGTAAGAGTTATTATTTCTTTGGTTCTACACAAGTAGTCAACTTTTTTTCTGATTTAGAGAACATATTGCATGTTTTACAATCTTGGCTATTTTGACCACCCACATAACAATCACATAACATAACTAACATTGACTTATTTGAAAAACCTAAACTGTTAATCTTCTTGTTTATTGACTCAAGTTAGGGGGCTAATGTTGAGAAAGCACCCATTCGATGAAATCTAGTTGACTTAGTTTCCCTTCTCTGACTCGATTGCCATTGGTAGTTATTTATAACCATCTCCTTAATTAGATATTGGGATGCCTTCGAAGTCTTGTTATTCAATGTACCACCTACAGCTATATTAATTATTTTAATTCATCGACTTGTTGAGGTCTTTGCTAAAAGTTTACAATTGAAACCATGTGGGTGACAATGGTGAGGGCACCTCCTCAATAAGTATTTTTATCTCTCCCATTTCTCATAAAGGTCTTTCCATTTAACTGATCAATTAAATATGGTTTTTCATATTTGTAGTCTTCACCGGTGGGAAATACTTAGGCTACGTACATTTTAATTGACCCTAGAGGTAAGGACTTAAACCATTACTCGTCTCTATGTCGCAATGAAAACATAAATAAGATTAATTTGGTAGCATCATTCAAAGCTCCCTTAATCTTAAAAGTGTCATATATCTCTAAGAACTTAGCAAAGTGAGCATTGTGATTATCATCAAGTAACCCTTAAAATTGCATTGATTTTTGGATTCTTGAGATGATGTTCAGTTTTATCCCAAAGTTTTTCTTATTTATTGAAGGCCTCATAATGCTTGATTATGTCCTACAAATTGATGGCCTTACATAGTTAGACATAAAGCTCAACCTATACTTCATAGGTGTGCAAGAATTACCTAATTTTTAAAAAAACTAAAAATAGAATAAAAAATGAACAAAACCATTGAATGTAAAAACACAGGTGCATGTATCACCAAGTAGTATAGCTATTGTGAATTCAAGTGTCGAATCTATGAGGACTATAATTGTTATTGAATTCATACCCTACTATCTAGCCTAATCAATAGAAAAGTGATTTGTTGAATTATTAAAGAAAATAAACAACTCTATTAGAAATAAACTACAAAGATAACATATAAGGATTAGGAACCAATGATGAATATAGGATCTAGGTATGTAATTCCTCTATAATGACATTGTCTTCACTCTTTAACTTTGATTTAATATATTTTAAGATTTTCATTGGATCGTAAATTCCATAAGGTAAATCATACTCTATCTTAGGTTATGGAACTCTATTCAATTTATAAACCATGAGAAAGTTTTATCTTAGCCTATTAATTAAATGCACTAATATGTTCTATAGAACCTACTATTTCGATTAAGTTCACACCTAATCCGAACATCTCATATAAGCCTATCTCTAAATCCCCATGCAAGATGCATTGTTTATGGATTGATTCAAAGAATATATTTGATTTCTAAATCCAATATACATAATCAACTCATTGGAATTACTATTTATGTTCACACAACAATCAAAAGCCAACATCATTAATTATGTAAAGAAACAAAACATAAAATTTTGAAATTCAATCTTAAATTAATAAAAATAATTAATACTAGATCCTATAGTTCATAATACCCTAAATCCTATGAGAAACTTAGTTCCAAAATATTGTAAGAGTCATAACAATAATCATAAAGGGGAAGGAAATAGAAAATCTTATGTTGAATGTCTTGAATCCATGACTCTTGATGATCTTTATGTGAATTCCTATCTTGATCTTGAATCTTGATATGTTTTGATTCTTTTTTCTACTTCAACCTTGTGCAAAACCTCTTTAAGATGGCTTAGGACTAGACTTTTCTTCCTTGATGACTGCATGGAGGTGGCTGGAGGCCAAATGCTCCCCAAAATAAACTAAAATAGGTTAATTATGTGAGGCTACTAAAAAAAATCATCGCTAATGTAATAGTCATGACTTTGACCATGATTTTATCTATCTTGGAACCACGACCAAAGATGGAGTGGTCATGACCTTGATCCTAGTAATTTACATAAGGTTTCCTGTACCATGGCTAGAGTCACGACCATGACTCTAGATGTGATTTCTCTACTTTTAAATCATAGCCAAGCCTGGAATGGTTATGCCCTTGAATGTGGCCATAACTTTTTTAACTTTGCGCTCCTTATTGTCTTCATGCAATACATCTTTCATTCTTTGATCTTTGGTCATGAAATTAATATATATCTCCATAACATGAAGTTATTGCTTCTCAAATTTCTTCCATCTCTATTTTATCTTGAAAGATACATCCAATTGCTTTCAAAACATAAAAAACATAAAACCATCATCTTATTAAAAGGATTAATGTTGGGGGCATAATTTGACATGTTTTTTAGTGTTATTTGATGCTCATTTACACCTATTTCTTTGCTTAAGTCTTCAAATTTTGTTTGGAAATATTTAATTTGATGGTTGTTGTGAAAGATTGAATTTTGTTAAAAAATATTCAAAGTAAAAACCATTTTAGGAGATAAGAAATAGTTAGGCCCTAACCACCGTTAATCATCATTAAACCTGTGTTAAAGTAGCTAATTCCATGAGATGAATGGTAGGTATAATCGGCATCATTGTTCAGTGACTTTAAGCATCGTTAAATTATGCAGACGCGGTGTTCTAGCTAGTTCTTCATGAATTTTAAATCAATTTGCATCCTACTTAAGCTAAGTTGTTACAGACATCTTCCCTATATATATGTGATATGGGTCAAATTGATCTGATTTTTATGGTTAATTTGTTGAATTATGACCCCTATTTCAATGTTTAAATGTTTAATTGATGCCCTATAATGTTT
>JAOXYD010005369.1:0-15458 GCA_028565735.1 Pinacopodium congolense | reverse complement strand
TCGTTAATGGACAGAAACAAGAGGTGTTCTTTGATGTTTTTGATCCAATCTTCATCATTAAGCTACATTATACAAATCAAACAATATAAGGCATCAATTAAACAATTAAACACTGAATTAGAGGTCATAATTCAACAAATTAACCATGAAAATCATATCAATCTGGCCCCTATCAAACATGTTCTCAAAGGCTTCAGAGATTTCCTGGATGACTTAAACCATATTCCAAGGTATGCACCACCAGTAGTCACAACATCTATTCGACCATACCTAGGAGAGTTCTCCCCTGATGAGCCTCAAATGCCAGAGTTTCAAAATCTAGACTTTATGAAAGATGTTACTGCTTTTAGATTCAATGTTTCAGGACCTAGACCCATTTCAAGGCCCTCTACATTTACTAGTTTATAGCATGGCCCAATAAAAATTCCAAAAAATCCTATGATGGACCTCTAGTTAGGATCAGATACTGCCAGTCCATCCCAATCAGTAGTTTGGATCTTCCAGGATGCCCAAGACACAGATGATGACCTCCTGTTATTAACGAGTTAGCACTTGAAGTCTTTCGGAAAAAGTTGAAAGCTGACGAAGCAAGCCCCAACAAGAGGAGAAGAAAAAATAATGACAGTGACAATTTCAATTCTGGGGCATCCCCATCCAATATGCAGTCATGGCAAGAGCTTATTAGAAAATAATGGAATCATTAGATACTTTTGGGGACCATGTAATAAATATTATTTGTCTTCATATTGTTTGTATTTATTATAGATCCCTCTATGATAAGACATTACACTTATCTCTTTAGGATAAGGTGATAATACTTTGATCTTATCTTTTTAAATAGTATTGATAAGACATTATTATTATCCTTAGGATGTAATGATATGACATTGATCTAATCCATAAGGTCTTTGTTTTTTATGTGTTCCTTTACTCTCTTCCATTGTAAGCAATCAGAGTTCTAAAGTCAAAAAGAGGGGGAGAACATAAGAGAAACACAGATTTGGAGAGAAAATTAAAAATGGTCTAGTTTTAAGGTTATTTTCTCTTGTTCTTCATCATTTTGATCTTGCTTTGTAGATCTGTCTTTGTATTTAAGGATTGTTAAAGCTTATACACATGATTCAAACTTGTAAACATCTTTGTAGCCTATTTATGGTGCATTCTAACCTTTCTTCTACATTGAAATCTATCTTTTCTAATCATTTCTTTAAAAACATGATGAATTTGATGAGAATCATTTGTTTCTTGCTTCAAATGAGTGGTTAAATCTGTTTTTAGTTGGGAAATGGTTCTAAAATTATCTAAACATGTGCTAAACGTGATTCCATACATAATTAAGGGTTGTTCTTTACTTTAATGATGATATTAATGCTTATTCCAAACTAAACATTTAAAGTAAAGTTAAGAAACAAGTTATAATCTGACAAATCTATCTAATTTTTTTAGACAAATCGTTAAGCAACCTTATTTAAGTCATTAAATAACCAAACTTCAATTTAGGATGGTTAGAGACAAGGCATTAACTTAACCATAGCTATGTTTTGAGTTAGTGAAGACCCTAGATTAGGCATTCAAAATCTTTCCCATAACTTAAATAAGCCATTTAAAGACTAAGTCTTAGCAAGATAGTCAATTTCGCATTTTAAAATTAATTTGGAATTAATAGCAAATTCGAAAGCATTTAGGTTAAATTAGTTGTTTTTAAGTTAATTTAGTAGTTATAACTTCTTTAATTAAGCAATCTTAAGCTCCCTAGATAATTGTAATATGATTGCCCTAATAATCCCCTATTCCCAATAGGTTCATCACTCGAAGTCATAAAAATACTCAACTTTATTACTTGTTGATTGGTACACTGTCATATTGTTAGTTTTGAATTAAATTTGATTTGCATGTTAATTTATAAATTTATTTAATTTTAATAAGTATTAAATCAACCAACAACAATTTTTCGACACCGTTGCCAGGGCAACACCAAACATAGTTAGAATATTAGGGCAAATTAGTAAAGATTAGTCTAGAGTTGTTAATATTGTTTAAAGTGTTTATACTTGTTTTCTTACTTTTATTTAATTTGTTTGTTCTTTTTTTAGCTAGTTTTTTCTTATTTAGTAGCTCATTTTTATTGTTTTAGTTTGTTTAAAATTGTATACATACTCAGGGACAAAAATCTGAGAAATTAGAATTTGACTTAAAGCTTGAGAGAACCATCCGAAAGCAAAAGAAAGAAACTCAAGTGAGAACTTCTGAAATTGTAGGAGTAGAGACTTTTAGTGAACAATGTTTTGATTTAGATATAGATCCACTCGATCAAATAGCTGATAAATCTCATAAGGGTGTTAGACCTTTATCTTTGATGGATTTAGGTTTAGGCAATAGAGGGTGACCTGTGGCTAGCATTGTGCAGCCTATAGTCAAAGAGAATAACTTTAAGATCCCTCATAGTATAATTTCAATAGTTAGAGGTTCCCAAGTCATTGGTACAGCCTTAGAAGACCCCAATAAGCATTTACAAAATTTTCTTAACATTTGCGATCTTTTTAAGAATAATAAAGTGTTTGGTGATGCTATCAAACTTAAATTATTCTCATTTTTCCTTAGAGACAAGGCTAAAACATGGCTCAATATACATCCACTTGGTTCCATTTCAACATGTAACGAATTAATGAAGCTATTTCTAGCTAAGTTTTTCTCGCTTGCAAAGATTTAAAAAAATGAAAACTGAAATTAGTTCTTTTATATAATGTGAAAATGAGAGCTTATATAAAGTATGAGAAAGGTATAAGAAAATGTTGGAAAAATTTCCAAGTCATGGTTTCAATACCTGGCAACAAGTGGGCATATTTTGTACATACTTTACACCATCTACTCACTTCTTTATAGAGGGAGTTTCATGAATAAGACTAAAAAACATACAATTTAATAGAAGAAATGACGACTAAAGGTTTCCAATATTATTTAGAGCACCATCCTAGGAAGCCATCCAGGGTACATACTATAATGATACAATTACTTTTGTAGCTAAAATGGATGTGATGAATAAGAAATTAAATAGTTTCATTAGCATAGATAGAAGTAGTGGATTTAGGAACCAAGCTAAGTGTGAACATTATAGAAGCTCCTCTCATGCCTCTTTTGATTGTCAAGTAGGTAGTCCCTTTACTAAAAACTCGGGGAAAACCTAGTATATAAATTATAATAGGGAAAGGAATGATCTTTACTCAAATACCTACAATCCTGGATGAAGAAACCATCCTAACTTTACTTAGTGAGATAACTAAAATGCCTACTAACCCCTAATCAACCTTTAGAGAGCTCTACCCCTTGGTTTTAGAATCAACCCACCTCCACCTGAAAAATCAAATTTAGAAGAAACCATTTTAAAGTTCATTTATGGCAATGAGTATCGATTGTAAAATCATAAAGCAATAATTAAAAATTTAGAGACTTAAGTTGGCCAAATTGTTCAGTTTTTGCAAAAAAGGCTACTTGGTAAATTACTAAACACAATAGAATCCAATCCTAGTGAGCATACTAAGGCCATTATCTTAAGAAGTGGTAAAGAAGTGGAGAGTAAGAAAGTATAAAAAAAGAAGGAAGCAGAAGCTGAAAAGAGTGATGGAACAGTGGTGGAAGCAGTAAGAAGAAAAGAAAAGAGAAAGGAAGTTATTAGTGAAAATCAGGAGCAACATAAATCTCAAATTCCTTACCCTTAAAGATTAAAGAATGTTAAATTAGATAAGCAATTTTGGAAATTTCTGGAGATGTTCAAGAAACTATATATTAATATTCTATTTGTTGAGACCATAGTATAAACATCAAGTTATGCAAAATTTCTAAAGGACATTCTGTCAAAGCAGAGAAAGTTAGAAGATTATGAAACTCTAAAGTTGAATGAAGAGTGTTCTGTAATCCTTTTAAAGAAATTACCTCCTAAGTTGAAGGACCTCGATAGCTTTACCATTCCTTGTGCAATAAAAAATTTGTAAGTAGAGAGGGCACTGATGGACTTAGGAGTCAGTATCAATTTAATACCCTTATTTATTTTTAAGAAATTGGGATTAGAAGAACCAACGTTTTCAACAGTTTCACTACAGTTGGTAGATCGCTCCATAACTTATCTATAAGGGATTATCAAAGATGTTTTAGTAAATATTGGTAAGTTAATTTACCCTCTTAGATGACCATTTATGGCCATAGTAAGGGCACTGATAGATGTGCATAACGATAAATTGATCCTAAGATTTTAGGATTAAGAAATATAGTTCAATATTTTTTAAGGCTATACAACACTCAATGGATTATAATAGTTTCAACTTTATATGTGTTAGACATTTTGAGAGTAACCCTTCCATTTTCTTGTGCTTAAATCCTTTACAGAAGGTTTGGACTCATTCTCAATCTATAGATTTAAATGAATAAGAGATTAGTGAGGTCTTAAGGGCTTTAGAAGTAAGTAAGGTTTCTTTTGACTGGCATCCATTAAGGAGGTTTGAGATCCTAGAAAGGCCAATAAAGCTTTTGCCAAAGCCATTAATAGAAGAGCCACCTGAGTTAGAATTAAAGCCTCTCACTTTTGCATCTTCAATTTTTTTTAGTCCCCCATCACAATTAGTCGTAATTATTTCATCCACATTGACTAAAAATATGTAGGACAGTTTGTTAAGAGTGTTACGAGGTTATACAAGAGCCATTGGTTAGACCATTGTGGATGTGAAGGGGTTAAGTCCTTCAATTTGTACTTATAAAATTTTTATGGAAGAAGGAAGTAAGTCATTAGCCTAACTACAGAAAAGATGGAATCCAAATATGAAAGAAGTAGTGAAAAATGAAGTGTTTAAGTTTTTAAATGCATGAATAATTTTTCCTATTTCTAATTTGCCTTAAGTTAATCCAGTGTAAGTGGTACCTAAGAAATACGAAATTACCGTGGTTCATAATGACCAAAATGAGAAAATAGCTATAAGAAGGTAACTGATTGGCTTATATATATTTACTATAAAAAAATTAAATGATGCCATCAGAAAAATCATTTTCCATTGCCTTTCATTGATCAGGCCATTGAAAGATTAATGGGAAAATTTTTCATTATACATTAAATGAGTATAGTAGCTACTTACAAATTATTGTGGCCCTTGAGGATCAAGAGAAAACTACCTTTACCTATTTATATGCCACATTTACTTATAGGCACATGCCTTTTGGGTTATGCAATGCTCCAACCACTTTCCAACATTGTATGATGGCTATATTTTTATTTATAATATAATATTGTATCAAAGTATTCATAGATGATTTTTCAGTGTTTGGTACGTCTTTTGAATCTTATTTAAAAAATCTAGATAAACTGCTTAAAATATATAATGAGACAAATTTGGTATTAAATTGGGAAAAGTGTTACTTTACGGTTCAAGAGTGTATTGTGTTTGACCATAAGATTTCAAGTAAGGCCATATAGGTAGACTCAGCCATGATAGATGTAATCGCTCAACTCCTACCTCTAAATTCAGTTAAAAGGATTCGAAGTTTCTTAGGCCATGTTGATCTCTATCAAAGATTCATTCAGGCTTTTTCTAAAATAACTAGGCCTCTTATCGATCTTTTGACTAAGGATGCTCAATTTGATTTTGATGAAAAATGCAGACATTCCTTTGAATTTTTAAAGGCTAAGCTTACAAGTGCACCAATCTTTGTGTTCGCTGGATTGATCTTTACCTTTTAAATGAATGTGCGATGCAAGTGATTTTACGATTGGTGTAGTTTTAGGGAAAAGGATGGATAAAATATTTCATCCTATTTATTATGCAAGTAGAATGTTCAATGATTCCTAAAATAATTACACCATAACTAAAAAATAAATTATGGTCGTTGTCTTTACGTTTGATAAATTTAGATCGTATTTAATTCTTTTTAAGGAGACAATCTATACTGATCATTTAGCTTTGAAGTATTTGATGAATAAATCTAATGTAAAGCCAAGATCGATTAGATGGGTCCTAATGTTGCAAGAATTCGACATAGAAATTAAAGACAAGAACAATGCTGAAAATTTCTTACCGATCATCTTTCAAGATTAAGTGAGGAAGTTATGGAAAAATGAGAAAATCACGAGATTAAGGAAGTATTTCCCGAGGAGCATTGGTTAACAATAAAGGATATATTGCCATAGTATGCTGACTATGTTAATTATTTAATTGGCGATGTAGTTCCTTACGATTACTCCTCCCAGCGAAGAAAGAAATTTTTTTCAAAAGTTAGAAAATTTCTTTGTTATAATCCATGCTTATACAAGATTTGTGGAAATGGAATTATCAGAAGATGCGTTCCTTAAGAAAAAATGCCTTCTATTTTAAATCATTGTCATTCTAGGGAAATAGGAGGACACTTTGGGCCTATAAGGACTGCACATAAGACTTTGGAATCTAGATTCTTTTAGCCCACATTATTTAAGGTCACGTTTCAACTTATAAAATCTTGTGATAATTTCCAAAGAAGTGGAAACATTTTTAAGAGACATGAAATGCCTTTGAATAACATTTTAGTCTACGAGGTGTTTGATATTTAGGACATTGATTTTATGTGACCCTTTCATAAATCATATGCCAACCAATATATTTTAGTTGCAGTGGATTATGTCAGTAAGTAAGTTAAAGTGGTAGCATTACCCAATAATGAAGTAAGAAGTCTGGTGAAATTTCTTTAAAAAACTATTTTTACAAGATTTGGTACACCACAAGCAATAATAAGTGATAGAGGCTCACATTTTTTCAATAAAAAATTTGGTTTTCTCTTATCCAAGTATGGTGTAACCCATAAGGTTGTCACACCTTATCATCCACAAACTTACAGTCAAGTGAAAATTTCTAGTAGAGAAATTAAAAGAATTATAGAATAGATTGTTAGTGCGTCTAGAAAAGATTGGTCTCTAAAATTGGATGATGCACTATGAGTATATCAGAGTACCTTTAAGACACCTATTGGTATGTCTCCATATTGCCTAGTTTATGCCAAGTCATGTCATTTGCTTGTTGAATTAAAGCATACGACATTTTGGGCAATTAATTTCTTAAATTTTGACTCAAAGAAATCTAATGAGCAAAGGTTATTTAAATTAAATCAGTTGGATGAATTTCGACTTAATGCCTATGAAAATTATAAGTTTTATAAATAAAGGAAAAAGAAATGGTATGATTGAAACATTATTCCTCATGATTTCAAGATTGGTGATAAAGTTTTGATCTATAACTCGCGCTTAAGCCTTTTTCTTGGAAAATTGTGATCTCGTTGGGCTGGCCCTTATGATGTGATTAATGTCTATCCATATGGTATCATTGCAGTTTTAAATGGTCAATCATCTTTTAAGGTCAATAGACAAAGGGCAAAACTTTATTTCCATAAACAATGATCTTACTGAAATCCTTTTTCTTTAAACAATGATCTTTCTAAAATCCTTTTTCTATCATCTTCTAATTATTCAAGTATTTATGTTTTTTCCTTTCTTTTTAGTATTTCTTATACTTTAGTATTTCTTTCTTTAATTGTGCTTTTTTTCTTTTTCTTTTAAAAATTTAGTCTAGATTTCCTTAGTTTGAATCCCTTTCTAGCTTTAATTTTCTTAAGTAAATTTTTTTAGTGTGTCTTTAATTAAGTTTTGTTCAAGTTTTAGTGTTTAAGTTGTTTCCTTAAGTCTTTTTGTCTAGTTTTGTTCTTAATCTTCAGTTTTTAATTTTCTTGTGTTTTGGTTAATTTTCTTTTTGCCTTAACTCCCTTTTAGGTTGTTTATTGTGTTTTTGAAGTGTTTGTCTAAAGTACTTTCCTAGTTTTTATTTTAGTCTTTTTAATTTTCAATTTAGCTTTCTTTTAAGTTTTAATTTTTTCAAGCCTGGTTTTGTTTAAATTTAGTGTTTTTGAAGCCTAATTTTAAGCACTTCAGTTGTATAATCCCCTTATTTTTATCTAAAATTAATTTAGGATCAATTAGAGGTGAATTTACATCTAAAATTTAAAGATGGGAGGAATCTGCAGGAGTAAAATGATGGTAGTAATCTGTGGGGCGTTTAACTTCCAGAACCATCGTTAAAGGCTTTTTGGGTAGTAAAACAGTGGGAGTAAAACAACGCTATTTAACTCCCCAGACCATTGTTTTAGTCCCTGTCAAGGAGCCATGCAACACTGTTTCCCCTTAGCCTTTTACTTCTTCCTCTCTGCTTCTCTACACACTAGAAAACCTCTTAACCCTCATTTCTTTGATTTTTGGTCATTTCTTAACAAAAAATTGAGTTCTTAGGCTCCAATTGTCGATAATTTCATCCTCCATTTGATTTTAGCCTCCAATCAGTCAAAGAATCACATAACTCGCATCAAATCAAGTAAAAATCTTTCAGAGGTACTGTTCACAACTGCCTTTCAATTTTTTCAATTTCTTTGTGATTTAAGGATTGTTTTTCAATAATTTTAGTACCACTAGAATCCTTGGATTATTCTATAGCTTTTGGTACTAATTTTTTGTATTAATCTTTTCATTAAAAATTGAGTATTTTCTGAGTAATGGCAGATTGGTCATTTCGCATTTTGGCCTATTTTTGGTCTTTAATTAATTTATTTTGTATTCAATTTAGGCTAAAAATGTGTCTTAAGCAATTTTAAGGTGTTTCTAGTTCGAGAAAAAGACTTGCCTTCGAGGAGTCCTGCTTTTCGAGCCAAGAAAAGCTAAATGGTTCGAGAGTCACCTCCTGAATCAATTCATTATAGACCAGTCTCTAGCACCATCTCTCCATGTTGAGTTTAATGTGTTCAGAGCTTTTCATGCCTTAGGATGGGATCCAACTTTGGTTTTAATTGGCAATGTATTATCTGCTTCTGGTTAAGGAATTTTACGCTAGCATAGAAGAAAAGGAAGATGATGACCCCTTGACATCCATTCTATGGTACAAGGTATTGCTATTTTGATTAGTCATGCTACTATTTTTTCGCTTTTAGGTATACCTGACTTTTGGCCCTAAATGACACCTAAAAGGGGGGTGAATTAGGTTCTACTAAAATTTCAAGTAAACTCACAAAAATAAAACTAACAATAAATTTACGGAAGCTAAATAAAATAATTATGAAAAAAATATTATGAAGAGTACTTAAATATATTTAAAATCAAATAATAAATACGAACTTGAAAATTGTAACAACTTACAAATCCTTTTTGGCTCAATGATAACCAGCTCTTCTTTTTCAAAGCTCAAGAATAACCTTTAGACACGTTCTTTTTATAGGCTCAAGAATAACCTCAAAATACTCCTTCTTAAAAGATCAAGAATAACCTTATAATGATAAAGAAACTTATCACTAATAGAGAGAACTCAAATCTCACAAAAACTTGATACGTAAAGCACTCTTAAACACGTATACAAACTTATTACTTATGTTGCGCTCCTTACTTCCTTGCTTATTTATATAGAAAAATAGGGCTCAAATAGCTATTGGAGAATTTATCACTTCTTCTGACCGTTGTCTAATATATTTGTCCGTTGTATATATTTTCTGTCAGTTGAGCAAATCTTCTATCCGTTGCATAATGTGATCGTTGCATTTTGTTCGATCGACCGATAAGCCATGTTCAGTTGACCGATCTTCCAAACTTATTCATTCAGTCGACTGATAGCCAACATTCGATCAATCGGTCTTCCTTTAGTCGACCGATATCTAAGTCTTGACTCATTCAGTTAGCCAATCTTCTCAATAAGTTTGTTCGATTGACCGATCCTCGTGGTTAGGTTGATCAATCTTCATTCATTCGGCCAATACCTCCTTCAATGCTATGTTGTTCAATCGAGTGGCATTTGGTCTTCAACATTGTTAATATGTACTTGGTTAATTAAGCCTCTTCTTTTTCAGCACACCTATCTTTAAGCACCCTTAAACAAAAATATTAGTAGAAGGGGGTGTTTAGACATCATCAAAATCTGGTGAAACCTGCTTTAGTTTAACACTGACATTAGAAAGGCCTATGATCATTGAATAGATTGGATTCATGGTGATAGGGTGGAATCCAATCCCACTTTTATAATTGATGTTTCTCAAACTGATTTACATTTGGTTAGGCCGCCGAATAAGCACTACTATCCTACTCATCAGCTCTCAATTTAAAGGAGGATAGTGGTTGTTCTTACCCTTGGCATTATCCCCAAACGTGACAGATCCTTCGTCCTTACTTTTGAAGGTGATAAATTATGAAGGATTCCCAGTCATATGCCGTTAACACCCACAGTCTACGTACCATTTCTTTCTTTTCTTTTCCTATAAGACAAGTGAAAATAATTTTAAGTACTCATCTTATGTAGGGTCCTTAAATGTTGTTATACCTAACTCATGCCTTAAAAAGGAATTACATAGATAAATATTACAAATAAAAGTTAAAAGAAATATGATAAAGTTCAACTTTTAACAAATGTATAGGATCACAAGATAATTTATTAACGTCAGAGTAAAATCGTGATTTTTCAACCTATCAATCTACCAGACCATAGCATCGTTCGAACGAACGACATTCGGTCAATCGATGTAACCAGTTTGGTCGACCGATCCTCTATGGATGGAAAAAATAAAAAGTCATACACACAATAAACTATAAACCATTGCAAAACATAAATAAGGAACAATTATCTAGTTTTCAAAATCCATATAGTTTTTCTCTGGTGAAAATTATTGTTTTTATATCCATTTGAGAATTTGTTTCGTCGGTCATAGGAAAAATAAGAGACATGTCCAAGATAGCAACAATATGTGCAAAACAATGGAGTGTAAGTTCTATATATATTCCTATACTCATTCTTATGACTATGATGCATGAAGATCTTTTTATCATTAAATCAATGTTGGGAGAATTTTCTAGGTTTTGGGGTATATTTCAATGCTTGATGCTTAGGTTATGGTCTACTATGTGCATTCTGAGCATTTCTAGGAGTATATTCATCTTCTAAATTCTTTTCCTTAATAAAAATAGTCTTACTAATAGATGCCCCTTTTTCGTTATTATACTCTAAACTATGTTTATCATTTTCGAACTTTTGAACAGTTAATAAAGTATCTAGTTTTTCTTTCCCCTTATTGAAAGTTTCTAGGGATTTAATTTATTTCTTTAAAGACTTATTTTCATTTGCTAAATCATCATTATCTTTATTAATTAGTGTCATATCTTTTCTAAGGTCATTGTTTTCCGATTTACATGCATCTAATTCCTCTAAGGCTTTCTTATGTTTATCATACAATTCCTTGTTCTTTTGAGTTAACTCTTCTATATGTTTTAAAACTTCATCACATTTATAACCACATTCATCTTCACTAAGAGAAAGAAATACGTTGATGTGTGCCATAAAGTTGGCTACTTCTTCTTCTTTAGAATTGCTCAATTCAAACCATGAGGCTTTCAATGTTTTCTTTTTCTTGAAGTCCTTATGTTCTTTCCTCCACTCCTTCTTTTCCTTCTTCTCAACCTTTCTTTCTTCTTCTTGTAGGTGGGGGCATTGCGATCTTAGATGTCCCTTTTCACCACACTCAAAACATGTTATGTTAGACAATTTATATTTTGAGTAAGATGTACCTTTTGGCATATTGAGGCATTTTGCATGAACTTATTTAGCCTTCTTGTGATGAATGTGAGCTCCTCATTCTCACTTCTAACTGACGATTCTTCATTTTCTCTCTCCTATTTTTTTTTATAATTTGAACGCCACATTTTTCTTTCTTGATTCCTCTTATTCCTTTTAGATGCTTTTCAACCTCATCTCGTATGTTAGAAGTTAACCGATAAGCTCATCGAGAGGGAGTGTGTTAAGGTCCTTTGCTTCGTGTATCGTGGTCACCTTTGTTTCCCATGTCTTTGGTAAGGACATTAGGATTTTCCTACATAACTCAAAATTAGAGTAGGTTTTACCAAGACCTTTTAGCACACTAATAATATTATTGAAACAAGCATACACTGAAGAAATGATCTCATCATGCATAATACGAAAAAGTTCATAATCATGAGTAAGTATACCTATTTTGGTCTCCTTGACTTGATTTGTACCTTCATGAGTAATTTATAGAGTGTGCCATATATCATATGTAGTTTCACGCATGGCAATCTTATTGTATTCTTCCATGCTTAAGGCACAGTATAAAATATTCATAGCCTTATTATTCAAGGATTTTTACCACCTTTCATCTAGGTTCCACTTATTTTCTTTCTTTAGAACTAAATCATTTCTTATGAGTTTGTTAGGCATTATATAAGGTTGATTTACCATTATCCACAAATCTATATTTTCTCCCATAAGGTAGCGTCTCATCCTATTTTTCCAATACATGTAGCTATTTCCATCTAAGTAAGGTGTTTTATGTAGATTATGCCCTTCTAAGTTGTGTGAAGAACCTACAGAATTCATGAACTGTGCCATTTGATCTTTCCTCACAAATTCGTTAGACTTTACTCTCAAAGTGAGATATACACTCTGATACCAATTGTTGGCCCTAAATAACACCTAAGAGGGAGGCTGAATTAGATTCTACTAAAATTTCAAGTAAACTCACAAAAATAAAACTAACAGTAACTTTACGGAAGCTAAATAAAATAATTATGAAACAAATAATATGAAGAGGACTTGAAATTATTGAAAATCAAATAAGAAATAGAAACTTGAAAATTGTAACAACTTACAAAGCCTTGTTGGCTTAAGGATAACCAACTCTTCTTTTTCAAGACTTAAGAATAACCTTTACAACGTCCTTTTTATAGGCTCAAGAATAACCTTGAAATAATCCTTTTAAAAGGATCAAGAATAACCTTATAATGACAAAGAAACTTCTCACTAATAGAGAGAACTCAAATCTCACAAAAACTTGATAAGCAAAGCACTCTTAAACACATATATAAACTAGTTAAACTCGTTACTTGTGTTGTGTTCCTTACTTCCTTGCCTATTTATACAGAAAAATAGGACTCCAATAACCATTGGATTATTTATCACTTCTTCTGATCGTTGTCTAATAGATGTGTCCATTGTATATATTTTCTGTCGGTTCAGCCAATCTTCTATCTGTTGTACAATGTGACCATTGCGCTTTGTTCGATCAACCAATAGGCCATGTTCGGTTGACTGATCTTCTAAAATTATTCATTTGATCAACCGATAGCCAACATTCGGTCGACCAATCTTCCTTCGATCGGCTGATCTCTAAGTCTTGACTCATTCGGTCAACCAATCTTCTCAAAACATTTGTTCTGTTAACCGACCCTCATGTTTCGATTGACTAATCCTTATGGTTCGGTCGACAGATCTTTATTCGGTCAGTCAATACTTCCTTCAAAGTTATGTTCAACATACCTATCTTTAAGCCCACTTAAACAAAAAATATTAGTATAAGGAGTGTTTTTCCATCATTAAAATCGGGTGGAACCTTCCTTGGTTTAACACTGACATTGGAAAGGCCTATGATCATCGAGTGGATTGGATTCATAGTGATAGAGTGGAATCCAATCCCACTTGTATAATTGATGTGGCTCAAAGTGATTTACATTTGGTTAGGCCACTGAATAAGTGCCACTATCATACTCCTTAGCTCTCAATTTAAAGGAGGATAGTGGTTGTTTTGTTAAACAATAATGTGAGTCCTCGTGTGAGTGGTTTGAATGAGATCCAATTTGATGACTCTTATATTTTGCACAAGATGTTCTTTAGATTAGGATCCATTTCAGGCCTCCTTCTCTCTCCCTTTATTCTGACTAGTATATGAAATGTGGTATGTGGTCTGTTCTCGACATGCCCACAAGAACTTTTATTTTCCAGTTCTTTGACTAGGATTTTCCATGAGGTCAGAGTGTCTTTCAAGAGCCAAGTTACTATACAACCTTAGCTCAACTCTATTATTGGGTATCCTCTCTTGAAACTTTGGCAGTTTGCCAAAGTAGGTAGTAAGTTGTGCAATTTGAATTGGAGACCTCATCAGGTTATTAAGAAAGTTTATGATGACGATGCTCCTATGCCTAAGCCTGTTACAGCCCCTGAAGAAGGCATAGATGAGGCTTCTTCTGAAGCCACCCCTAGTGTTCATTGACCTCCTCCTGCAGGAGTTGTGCCTACAATTATGCCTTCTTTTTATAATCAACTGGTCATGCTTCATCGGATAAAGCATCACATTTTTAGGCTCAAGTCTTCAATTGATGATGTTCAAGAAATAGTTGATCAAGGCCATAGTCAAATTGGTATCCTTTGGGATTATGTTTGTGCTACATTTCCCCCTCCTAGTTAACTTAGTTAGGCTTTTGTTCTTTTGTTCTTTTGTTTTAGTGTAGGACTCTTTTGTTTTTGTTACCCTAGTTGCTTTCTCTTCATGTATTTCTTTTGATTACTTCTATAATGTATTCTAGTTTTAGATGTATATGCTCCCCTTTTAGGTACATTGATGGTTTTTTTTTAATATATGGAGCATTCTTTTGGTATATTTTGGGCTTGTACTTTCGTGCTTTATTTATTCTTTCCAACTTGCTACTATTAATGTTTCTGATTAAGATTAATATTCACTTCAATAGATCATCAAGTGATATTATCATCTGGGTGTTTTCTCTTCCTTATCTCCCCTGCCATGTTTCTTTTTGTAATCTGACCATCGGGACCAATGTTCAATTTTAAGTCTAAGGGAGGGATAGCATTATATTTGATTCGCCCTTGCTTTACTTGTCCATCAATGCATCACTTTACCATTTTTTTTTAAAATAATCTATCATTTTTTGCTAAAAATTTTTTGATTTGATACATATTATTGAACCTTTTTCCTTATGATTTTGATTCTTTTGACAAATTAAGATGTTATGCTCTTGATTTTGGTAATTGATGGTCAATTGACTTTAATTCACATCATGCTTTGGATGATTGATTCCTTATGATCATTATGACATTCCATTTCTAAAATGAATATTTCTGAGCAATTGGTTACATCTTTTATACATTTTTTATCATCCTTGTTTAAAATTTAATTAAAGTAAAAAAGAAAGAAGGAAAAGAAAAATCAAATTGTGCTTAAAATGTATTAAAAATGACCAATGTTTTCATTCACTCCGCTAGCTTCGAACCAATTGGTTGAAGTTAAAGAGTGGTGTTAGCAGCTAGTTGATGTAAGGTGATTTAATCGAGTAACTGAGGATGTTCACCACAAAATGTTCATCTTCATGTAAAAAGATTAAATGACCTCTTAACCAAGCCAAGCTCACATAATTGTTTAAATTTTAGTGCTCAATTCATTAAGAATGTGAAAATTGCTTAAAATGATGATACCTTTAACTTGGCTTAAATTCATTTTACATTTGGAATTTATTGTTGAACTTAGGATGAATTAGAAGAAACATAGAGTGGATTGATTTCTTTTGTGACTTGATTGGATGAATCAATTTTATAACCTCTTTGTTTGTCATATTGATTGAATGATTGAGG